>ML787163.1:235883-255114 GCA_009831015.1 Picea engelmannii
TTGGACATATAACATTCTCATCAAGGGAATCATATCAATAAATTACTTGACATCAACCAATGACATCAATCAAACCAAACCATTTACATCAATGACATATGATCCAACAATCTCCCAAGTAATCAAACCATTGGCATCAATGAAAAACCATTGGCATCAATGACAACATGATCCAACAGGTATGAGGATGGATTTGTTGACAACTAGATGAGCCTCATATCACAATCTCATGCTAGTTATTGCTTGCCTATTTGCACTGCCCCATTGCCTAATTTGGTATTTGGAGCTTCAAACGACTTCATGTGGGTCAAGGTGGAAATATGGGAAGATCAAGGTAAGATGTTGGTTCTAATGTCAAACAAGTGTTATCCTACCTGAACCAAGCTATTGCCCATCACCAACAAGCCTGTGAATGTGTTTTGGGAAAATTTGATGAAATTGGCAATTTTTGGGTAAGTTAAATAGTAATTGATTTCATTGATGTTTTTCATTTACTTAAAAATATATATAATAGGGATCGATCACAAATACATGGAATTTAACTCTGATGAAGCACTATTGTGTGCAAGACACAAACTTCTATTTAAAAATGCTTTTGAGCATAAAAATGGGTGTTCAGTAAAAGTGTAATGTTTATCATGTGAAGGGTCTACTTTGGGGCTTTAAGGTCTATGAATCCAATGCAACTAACAGAATTTGATTCTCACACCCAAAAGTAGTTAAAAACACTATGATTATTTCTTGTTTGTTGGAAACCTAATCCATTAGGGTTATGGTATTTTGTATTATTCACTCGAGAACAAATATGAAAAGTTACAAATGAATATGAACTATCATTGGGATTCCAAGAGACATCTTGGAAGATATCTTGGAAGATGAATCCAAAGGTCATAGATCATGTATTTATATGTATATCATATTAATAAAATGCATATCACGTTGATTTCAATTGAGTGTATTGATTTCAATTTGAGTGTATTATAACAATGGTATCAAAGCACCTACAGTTCTTAGGGATTAAATATTTAAGCTATATATGGTGGTTGTCCATAGTGTTCTGGTTTAACTTCACAGTCTTCCACCTATCTCATTTATTCCCATGAGAGTTTCATTTTCACATGCAAAAAGAAATGTCTCGTTGTCATCTGTCTCTCTACAAGTCTGGGTTACTCTGTCGTTCCCTCCTTTGGTGTCAGATTTGAAGTTTTCTTCTACCACGCTGATTTGGCCAATCCTTTTGACATTGGTATCTATCTCTCCATCTATCACTTTGACTCCTCCTCATCAATGTATGTTGTCTCAATTATAGTGCGTCGAGTTGTAGCACCCACACTATTCTTCCTCTAGGATTTGAGAAAAGATTGAGTGAGGCGGGATTGGATCATGTGATCTAATTCTTTATGCTAAGACGATGGTGAATAGGTAGCAGTTTTGATCCTCTATGTATAAGCTAGTGTTATTTGCTAGTGCGTTTTTTACCCATCCACGGAGCTTGACTTTCTTGCCCACATCTCCCCCATTTTGTTTTTTTTTGGTTTGAATTTATTTTAACATTTTCTACACTATAACTATATTTCATTTCAGTTAGCTCCTAACAGAGATAGGGATGAGAGAAATCAGGTGATTTCCATGATTTATTGTTCGTCTACTATTCAAAGTTAGGTTTTTTATGCCTCTTTGGATTATCCATTGTTCGTTCCTTTTTCAATTTCGATTCTTCTTATCGAACACATTTCCTAGAGCATTGAATAGAATCACTCAAGCTCCATCGTTGGGTTGTGATAGATACATGGAGTCTTTCTTTCTGACTATGCACCAAACTTGTACTGTGACAGTTGATGGGTTTCCTTGCACGGTGGTGTCTTCGACAGTAAATTGCAAGGTTCGTAAGTGCTCGAAGATATGTACAATATTTACATGATTCACTTGTGCCAGCAACATCAAGATCATTAACCTTAACAGTTAACAAAATTAGAGAAACATGAGGATGAAAATGCACTAAACGTAGCGACCAACTAGTCCAGAGTTTAATAGTTGATGCATAACCCTTTTTATTATATCACTAAATATAGAGCACCAATTGTATGCTAAGTTAAACAAGTGCACTTTCTATCAAAGACAAATCCAATATTTGGGCCACATCGTTTCAGAGGAGGGAATAGCAATGGACCTTGAGACTGAAGAAATCAAAAGTTGGTCAGCGCCAAAGAATGTTTCATAAGTGAGGTCCTTTATGGGACTGAGTATATATTAAAGGATATTCATTGGAGGTTTCTCCAATGTTGCACATCTAATAAATTCACTATAGAAGAAGGGAACAAAGTTTGAATGGACTTTCAATTGTGAAGAGAGTTTCCATCATTTGAAGGAATTGTTGATCAATGCACCTATTCTAAAGGTAGCATATCTAGATGAAGATTTTGTTGTGTGCACAGATGCATCCAAGGAAGGGCTTGGGGGAGTCATTACATAAAATGGGCATGCCATATGTTGTGATTCAAGGAAGATTAAGGAGCATGAAATGAATTATGCTACCCACGACTTAGAGTTGGCAACCATTGTTCATGCCTTAAAAATGTGGAGGCATTATCTCATGGGCATAAAATTTGAGTTGAAGACAAATCATAGTGATCTAAAACACTTGTTTTAGCAGCCAACACTAAATGCGAGACAGACTATTGTTGATACTATGGTAGCTACAAGAGGTATTAAACTCCATTGTGACCTTTGACAAGATTAGAATATTCTGGAAGCAAGAAAAGAATTGAATGTAACCCTAGAAGAGATGTCAGCTAAAGGAGATAATTAATATGAATTAATTAGTACCCAGAATGAGAAGTCGGCCCAAGCAATCGACCAGAATTAGTATAAATATAGGGGGGCAGTCTTCACTTTACACACACTTCTCAGAATCATAGAGACACACTTTTGCGCACTACAGCTGGGCAGTTTTGTGCTCAAGTCCTGGAGAAGGTGTTGCCGCCAGTTTTGAAGTCTATAGTTTCGGTCTTTCTGGGTTGGACTCTCTGATCAAATTTGGTTACTTCTTTCTTGGTGCATTATCCTTGCTTGGCTATTGATTTGCTACCAGGATTCTTCTCTCTGACAAGGTCAAGGTGCTCGGGGGTGGCTTCGGCCTATGGTTGGGTGACAATAGTGATATTGTCTATGGTTAAATGAGCACATCCATCATATTCTAACAGGTTATGGGCCCACGCCTCCCTCATTTAGTCTAACCGCTGGAAGGGAGCATAGCCTTTAGGATACCAAGCTCGTTGAAGAACTTCTGCGAGGGTTTACTAGCAAGAGCAGTTACCAAGACATTGTTTCTAGGGTTACTAGCAGGTGCAGTTGCAGAAACCCTAAAACCTCGATCCAACACCTTATGATGGAACATCTCACTCAAGGAGAAGGTATTCAAGTGTGCCTTAGTCCAACGCACCTCTTGGCACTCTCAGAAGTCAAAAATGTCAAAGTTGAAATTTTGGATCAAAGCATGACCAGTCAACCAAAGTCATGAATGAAAAGACTATTCATCTACACTACTCAGCACTCATAGGAACAATTGAAGATGACATGTGGATAATTGACAGTGGAGCTTCTAGGCATATGATGGGAGATCAAGCCAGACTCTCCAATCTAAATGAAAAGAAGACACCATACAAGGTAGAGCTTGGAGACAAAATCACTTACCCAGTTGAAGGAATTGGACAAGCCTCTGTCAAGTTGAAAACAGGTAACAATGTTCATTTGAGCAATGTATTATATGTACCTAGTTTAGAAAAGAATCTTGTATCCATATCTTGCCTAGAAAACAAAGGAAATAGAATAGCTTTCGTAGATGGAAAAGTGTTATCTTAGCATAAAGACTCCAACATAAAGAATGTTAGGGTTATTGGAACCCGTGAAGGAAATCTATACAGACTACTAGAACAAAATGATGAAACTCTTGTACATGATGAAGTCAATCCCAATGAACTTTGGCATAGAAGGTATGCTCATATTAACTATCAAGCATTACCTTTTCTCAAAAATATGGTTGAAGGAATAACAGAATTACAGTCTGCACATGAAGGAATTTGCAAAAGATGTTCTCTTGGAAAGAATATCAAGAAACCATTCCCAAGAAGCAACAATAGATCTAAGGAGACTCTAGATCTAATACATTCAGATGTTTGTGGTCCGATGCCAGTCAAATCTCAAGAAGGTTCTCTTTACTACGTAATATTCATAGATGATTACTCGAGAAAGACTTGGTTATATCTCTTGAAGACAAGGGATGAAGTATTCAACAAGTTTCAAGAATTCAAAGCAGAGATAGAGAACCTCACAAACAAGAAAATCAAGACCTTGAGAACAGATAATGGAGGAGAATACAGATCCAATGAATTCATTGTCTTTTAAAAATCGGCAGGGATTATGAGGGAACTAATTGTTCCTCATAATCCTCAACAAAATGGTGTAGCAGAAAGGAAGAACAGGTATATTGAAGAAACCGTGAAGGCACTACTAAACGATCAAGGTTTATCTATGTTTTTATGGGAAGAAGCAGCCATGACAGCAATATATGTTCAGAACATAAGTCCTCACCACATATTGAAGGATATGACCCTAGAAGAAACCTTCTCCGGAAAGAAACCTAATGTGGAAAACTTAAGAATCTTTGGATGCCATGTTTACTTTCACATTCCCAAGGACAAAAGGAATAAATTAGAATCCTCAGGAAAGAAGGGCATATTTGTGGATCATCCAAGGCTTATAGAATCTATATCCCAGAACAACATAAGATTGAAGTCAGCAGAGACGTGGCCTTCAATTAAAAGATGGCTTTCGAAAAATCCATAGAAGAAACTATAGAAGAGGAAGACTATGAAGAGCTTATTGAAGAAGGCACATGTCTTCCAGAAAATCAGAATGAAGAAAACAAACAACTTGATCATCTGATGCAACCATGTGAGACCATTGATTTAGACATTGTACCCAAAACCAAGAAATGACCAGCTTGGCTTGAAGCTACCCTACAAGAAGCAGAAAGACTCAAGGCTCCATGTGGAACCTTCAAAAAAACTAAGAAGCCCAAGATATTCTCTAGCTATGTAGCATGTATGACAAAGATTCTAGATGAAGAACCCACCACGTTTGAAGAGGCAGTTTAGGAGAAACAATGGAAATAAGACATGATAGAAGAACACCAGTCGATAATGAAAATGATGTATGGGAAATTGTTCCTAGACCTAAAGAAAAATCAGTAGTAACTTCAAAATGGGTATATAAGATCAAACATGCAACAGATGGAAGCATGGACAAATTTAAATAAAGGTTTGTAGCTAGAGGGTTCTCCCAGAAGGAGGGAGAAGACTGTGACAAAACATTTGCTCCTGTTGCCAGATATACTTCCATTAGAGCTATCATGTCTCTTGTCGCTTCCATGGGATGGAGCTTACATTAGATGGATGTAAAGACAACTTTCCTCAATGGAGAAATCGAAGAAGAAGTATACATTGAACAACATCAAGGGTTTGAAGTAAATTCCAGAGACACTCATGTTTGCAAACTAAAGAAAGCTTTATATGGACTCAAGCAAGCTCCAAGAGCTTGGTATGCCAGAATAGACAGATACCTAATGAGACTTGGTTTCTCCAAAAGTCATGCAGATCCAAATATTTACTACAAAGTCGTGAAGAATGCACCTGTGATTCTACTGCTATATGTCGATGATCTATTCCTGACAGGTGAAGAGTCTCTTATCATCCAGTGCAAGAAGGAATTAGCTTCTGAGCTTGATATGAAAGATCCTTGTCTCATGAATTATTATTTGGGACTAGAAGTATGGTAGAAGTGTGGTGAAGTATTCCTTGGATAAGGAAAGTACGCAATAAATATTCTTCAGAACTTTGGAATGATGGATTGCAAATCCATGGACACTCCAATGACCAAAAATATAAGAAAAGTAAGAGATTCAAATTCTGATCTAGTAGATCCATCCCTATATCGACAATTGGTTGGGTCATTGATGTATTTGGTAAATACTCAACCAGACGTTTGTTTTGTCGTGAACACACTAATCCAGTTCTAGGTGGAACCTAGACATGAGCATTGGACAGTTGCAAAGCATGTTCTAAGATATATTCATGGGACACTAAACAATGGTTTAAGATATACCACATCCAGTGATATATAGCTTCATGGATTCACAGATTCAGATTGGGCAATAAGTGCAGAAGACAGAAGGAGTACTTCAAGGATGTGTTTCATCTTGGGCTCCACTATGATATCTTGGGGCAGCAAGAAACAAAAGTCTTTCACACTCAGCACAGCAGAAGCAGAATATATCGCAGCATGTGAGGCATATACAGAAGCAATATGGCTAAGAAAGTTAATTTCTGGATTATTTGATCAGGTTCCAGATTCGACCATAATACATTGTGACAATCAGAGTTGTATAAGGATATCAGAACACCCAATGTTTCATGAATGGTCGAAACACATTGAGATCAAATACTAATTTATTCGAGATAAAGTCCAGGAAGGAGAAGTAAAGATCCAGTATATCCCAACAAATGAGAAGACAACAGATATCCTGACAAAGACTCTGTCCAAAATAAAGTTTGCATATTTCCGAGACAAATTGAGGATCGTGGAAATAACTCCCTTAGCGGTAAGGGAAGAAATGACTCTCCAGGTTGGGAGGGAGCACTGACATATCATTGAATTGAGGAAAGTCATTTTCAAGTTTGAAAAATGGTCCATCTTGGGAAGTTCCTTTCCAGTTTGGAAAGTGATTGAGATTTTTGACGGATAGGCATTTTCCAATTCAGAAAATGGTCCAGATCGAACGGTCATTTTCGTAATGAAAATGGTTCGATGGATTGTTGATGTACCATAGACAATGATTCCCCTTGTGGTTAGCATGGGGAATGGTCTAGGACAGTCTCTCTTCTTGATGGTCACTCTCAGTAGTGGTTAATAAGACTGGTTCGCCTCGCCAGACAATCATTCTTTCGAAGCTCACAGTTGTGGGCAGTTTCGAAGAATGGTTCGTTTTGGAGGTTGGTGCAGGACAGTCAATTCCTTAGGAAATGGTTCGAACAGTCATTCCTTAGGGCAGATTCATTCTCTCCAGGTTTCACTTTGTTTAGTGTTGGATGAATGGCCCAAATAGGTGAATGGTCCAAGTTCAACAATCAGGGATAGGAATTCCCTAGGGCAGTCTCATTCTCTTCAGGTTGCACTTTTTTTAGTGCCGAAGGAATGGCCCGAATATTGAATGGTCCAGGCTCAGAAATCAGAACAGTTATTCTTCCTTGCTTGAGAAGAATAGTCTAGATAGCCCATCATTGATGTTCTACTCTGAAGGCAGATGCTCTTCCAGATCCCATAGATGTGAGTAGAAGAATGGCCCAAATGACTCAGTTTATATCATAACATTGTTTCTATGCAAGTTGATATCAATTATTATGATTACTATGGAGACTGAATGTCTCCAGACAGTAGAGGTATGATATTGTGGTGGATATGTTCCATTGTTTGTGACTATGCATCACGGATTGAATAGTTGTGTACTACTATGGATAAACAAAGTTGTGTTCTATTAGTTGACATCGTACCAGTTGTCATGGAAATTATCCAATTGGATAATAATGACGGTGCTCGTGATTTAATTATCTTGTGCGGCTATAATGATGCTACCAGTTGAATGGTTTGTTTGTACTCAAGACCATTATCAGTTATACCTCCCTAGCTAGGAGGGAGTGTTGATATTATGGTATCTGCGGGAGGTATTAACCTCCATTGTGACCTTTGACAAGATTAGAATATTTTGGAAGCAAGAAAAGAATTGAATGTAACCCTAGAAGAGATGTCAGCTAAAGGAGATAATTAATATGAATTAATTAGTACCCAGAATGAGAATTCGGCCCAGGCATTCTTCCAGAATTAGTATAAATACAAGGGACCGGTCTTCACATTACACACACTTATCATAATCGCAGAGAGACACTTGTGCACACTGCAGTTGGGTAGTTTTGTGTGCAAGTCCTGGAGAAGGTATTGCTGCCAGTTCTGAAGTTTACAGTTTCGATCTTTCTGGGTTGGACTCTCCAATCAGATTTGGTTACTTCTTGCTTGGTGCATTAGCCTTGCTTGGCTATTGATTTGCTACCAGGATTATTCTCTCTATCAAGGTCAAGGTTCTCGGGGGTGGCTTCGGCCTATGGTTGGGTGACAATAGTGATATTGTCTATGGTTAAACGAGCACATCCATCATATTCTAACAACTAGATGGTTGAAATTTATTAGTGAATATTAATTTGACATCAAGCATATCAAGGGAAAAGAGAATAAAGTAGTTGATGCACTCAATAGGAGGTGTTGGCTCTTGACCAAGTTTTGAGGATCCTTGGTCATGTTTGACCTATTTTTGGAACTTCGACAGCCTGTCGAAGGTGGAGCGCAAGACGAAGCAGAGATCGCGGGATCTCGACCCCTTTTTAGGGCCTTTTTGGGTTTTTGGGTTATGTAACAGGTATGGGGATGTCGGCCCATGGGTTTACCCATGCTTAGGCCTATTTTTTAATATATGAATAGAAAGCTAGGCAATGTAAGTAGTGATCGATGGCTATGTGTAAGAAGACGTGATTAAGACTTGCAAAGCTAAGTGCAAGTCATCTATAGTGATTTGTGCGCAGACTGTGTAAGCCTATGTGCCTAGATCTACTTGGTGAAGGAGGATCTAGCGAAGTGCGCACAGATCTCTTGTCCTATGCGGAGTAGGATTCTGATGCTTTGTTCCTGTAAGAAGCTTGACAGAAGATAATAAAGAGAAGAAGAGTTGGTGGACGTAGCCCCAGGGTGGGGGTGAACCATGTATATCTTGTATTATGGTTGCTTTGTGCAATGTATTGATGTTTTTATGTGTTTATTGTTTAGATGCTTCGATATAGATAAATGATAGACAGATCTGTTGATGCTACGTGCTTAATAATATGAATGAATTCTAGATCTGACCTATGTGGATGTGTTTAGTACTTGAACATACTAGATCTGGTTGAATACTGCGATGCTTTGTAATTAGGGTTTTGTCTGTGAAGTAGATGTTGGTTTAATATTGATGAACTGTAATAACTAAGTGCTCTATTAAGGCATTACAATCACAGATTTGTGTCCCAGCTAAGTTTACAGAAATCTGAGTCCTACAACCACCCCTTCTTCTACCTCGGGTGAGACTTCATCTGCTCCGCAGGTGTTGCCGAAAGGGCCAGTAGTTAGGGTTTTTTTGGTGCGTTGTTATAGTGTTGAACCCTGGGTCTGCCCCTGTGCCAACAAATGGTTCTGTTGTTGGGACCTGAAACTGTGATTGTTGGAAATTGAGGAAGAAGAATCTTTGTGTGAAGATCTGACCTGAAACTATGATTGTTGGGAAATGAGGAAGAAGAAGATCTGTTCGTAGATCTGATGTTAGACTTGTGAAGCTCTGTGCTAAGGAAGGAGGCAGATCTGAAGAAAAGAGGTAAGATCTAAACACTTTGTGCTCTGATAGAGGTAAGAATAGTGAAAAGTTTTAGATCTGGAAGATTTGTGCTCTGCCAAAATTAAGATAAGTGAAAAATTTTGTTTCAAGAGTATGGATCTAGGTATGTTTGATAAATTTTGTCCTAGCCTAAAAACTAGGGCGCGGCTAGAAGAAAGAAGATTTAATATGAGAAAGAATAGTGAAAGATATGTTATTCCTATGCATAGAAAAAATGTTTGGACTAATAAATGGATGCAATATCCTAAAAATAATTTTTTGCAGATTAGCTACCATGATTTAGATGCGCATTATAGGAAATGATGGGGATCATTTAAGAGAAAGAGAGGATTAACTCTTTATTACAGTTGCAGAAGACCGGGACATCTTGCTAAGGAATGCCCTGGTAGAAGACCCAGTTGTCTCTGTTGTAAAGCTATGGATCATGAAGTTTTGGATTTCCCTAGAATGATTGCTAAACTTGAAAGAATGAATATGAGACAAGAAGACCATGAGAAAGGTCAAGGCACTAAGACCATGGAAGAACCCCAGAAAGAATCAGAAATTGTATTGCTACAAGTGAAAGAAACCTTGAATGACCACCGAAATATCAACTTATCAAAGATCTTCAAAGAAAAAGAGTACATAGAAGCAAGAATAGGAGACTTTGACATTGACTGTGTTCTGGATGAAGAAACACAGGTGAATATTATGACAGAAAGAACTTGGAAACTTTAGGAAATCCTGCTATGATCCATTCATTGGGGGGAATAGGATTATTTAGAGGAAATTTGATAACCTTATGTTGAAGACTTACCTAGATATCTATGAGTGCTCATGGAATTTCGACAAAAGAAGATTTTGAGGTTGTTAAATTTATTGAGAATAGCGCCCCATTTTCTATATTCCTAAGAAAACCTTGGATTGAAAGGGATCAAGCCAGAAGGAAAGAAGAAGAAGTCTTAGAGAAGAAGAAGCAAGAATTAAAAGATTTCATGACTAGGAGGATCACACACTTGATTGAAGAACAAGAGAACATATCGAAGCTATTTAGAACCAGAAAATTGGATGTCGAAGTTGAAAGAACATAAGAAGACTCACAAAAGACTGAAGAACCTACCCCAGCTAGAGAAGAAGTATTGTCTTTGAATCCTAGGAAAGAATATCAACAACGCGAAGTTACTATGACAAGAGGAGATAAGAATCAGAATGGAAAGAGGAATATCGAGATGAAGCTCACTAGAAAGAAGGCTAGAAAACTAAGTAAGAAGAGATCAAAGATTGAAAATTTACAGAAGTTTCCAGAGGGAACTTCGCAGAAGGAAAATTTGCAAAACTGGAACTTCGTCGGGATAGCAAAACAGTGCCACATGGCACTTCGCCATGGTGAAGCAATATAGCCGTTGGAAATAGTATAATCGTTGGAATGACTCCTCGAATAGGTAGAACGGAATTTGTGGTCAGAAAAGCTCACCATCAGACCGTTGGGACCGTGCTATAACAAAAAAATCTAAATTAATGAAGGCTTCTCGCCCGTTGGAGAGATCCGTTACCTAGTTATCTACTTTTTCCGTCGAGCCTTGCATCGAGAACACTTTTCCCAAACTTGATTATCTGAACCCGCAGATCAGTTGATTTCACGCAGTGATCATCAAGCTATCACCATCCATCCTGTTGCATTGAGTGGTTATTCTTCAAACCCGAGATTATTCAACCACGAGCATGTATGTCCGAAGAACTTAGTGCAGTCGAAGAGTCTGTGAAGGAGGTACTCATAGACCTCATGATTGAAAGAGTGATGTATATGTCTGTGGGTGTACAAGCATCATTGACGAGAGGAGTACATGCCTCTTCGTTGACCGTTCGTGGATCCAGACCATCCAGAGTTGTCACAGAAAAGAAAACCAAGTAGAAAGATGACCTAGCAAATGCGAAGCTAATACTAACCATCTTACCCAACTACATCCCGCCTTTGGCCGGCGCGGTGAGTCATGATAATGTGCCAAGAGATTTTGATTACACCATGGTTACTGCGTACCTCCCGAAGGGGATACGTGCAGTTAGAGCGCAGAAGGACAAGATCACAACATTGAAGTTCAGCGACTTCAACCCAGAAGACTGCAAGAACCATAGTATGCTCGCCCCGTATAAATACTTGACCAGGACGAAGGGGAAGAACTCGAAAATAATCCCCCAGCCGTGGATGATGAACCTCGCATAGTCCACCCTGTTGAATGTAATGAAAATCCCACACTTTGGAAGGCACTAGGAGGTTAATGCATGTGTTAAGCTTCTGCTCTCATGTTACCATGGTGGCTACTTATGGCTAGACGGATGTATCACAGTCGATCCGACGTTGATCCATAGGATCACCGGATTAATTATGCAAGGACTTGACCCGCAAGACTTCTACCCAGGGAAAGCAACAGATCGTGCATTAGCACAGAAGATCAAGGATACCTACGGTGATGTTGAGAAGGGGACGCAAGGCTACAAGGTAGCTTCCATCCAAAATGGTGCAGTGCACCTAGCATGCCAATTAATTGTAGGAAAGCTAGTAAGTAAGAACAGACCCACGCAGGTCATCGGGTTTGTCGTTGACCTCGTGGGGAAATGTGTAAGGCCTACATATGAACTGGGCGAAGTACCTGGTCAACCAGCTGGAGTCAGACAGTCGCGGACCTTAGGATCATGGCTATGAGTTCCACTTCAGCTGGCTCCTGATCCTCATAGCATTTATTGCTTGGGAGATGTCGGAAGGTGCGACCTTCCCGGACATTGAGCCGTTCAAGCCGCTTGCTGCGAAGTTCACCACACTCTGGTATTCGAGCGATATGGGAAAATAGTGGCAGTCGAATGCGGTCTTTCACACATATTATCTCCAACTAAAGAGGGCTATCAAAGTTGAACCTCACATGACACAAAACACCCTACAACGGTTCCGACCCCTCATAAAGTTTTGCGTAGATCAGCACTTCATCTATATCACTGTACGAGCAGACGAGCATAAGGAGGAGCTTCAGTCATACTACTAGCTCACAGAATAGGACCTCGAGGAGATAACTAAGGACTGGTCAGCAAAACTCCTTATCCCCGTTGATCCTACAGAGATATCTGACCCCGAACTTGGCAGATCGAAGGCCACTCACAAAGAACATGACACACCTGGACCTAGCAGAAGGAAGAAGACCGCAGAAGTCCAAGACTTAAGCAGTGCATCAGAAAAAAATTCTTCAATATCACTTGGCTGAGGGGGTAATGACAAAGTAGAAGAGATAAATGGAAAAGAAGATGAGAAGAAGCAAGGCGAAGTAAAACCGCCTAGAGATGAGGCTGATCCCTTGAAGAAGAGGAAGGTTTCTCCCTCGAAACCCTCTTCCCCGAAGAAATCCAGAGCCACCTTGACCAAGATGCAGACTTTGCTCACTGTCAATGACTTTGACTTCATCATCGCAGCTGTAAACGACGCCTCACGGGAAATCTTGCAAAAACAGGAAGCCAAGTAGGAGGATATGTACGACATAATCGAGGTTGAGCTCCAAGGGGTACAATAGGCTCTTCAGTCCAGTCACATAGTGTCCACTCCACCCATGTCGTCAAAAGAACCAGAGTTGGGAGATGAGCCAGCCCAACTCCACCGACTAGCTGATGCGACCAAAGCTTGTCTTTGTCGCGCACAGGAAGAAACAGAACAAGCCACCCAGGCCTTGAATCAAGTACAAGAAGTAGTCATAGAACAACGCCAAGTTGCAGAGCAGGAGAAGGTTGCTCTCCAGACAAAGTTTGAAGAGGAGAAAGCACAGATTCAGCAAGAAAAAAAAACAGTTTCTCGCAGAGCAACTCGAAGTGAAAGAAGCAGTCAACAGAGCACTCCGCTCTATGACAGGCTTAGAGCCAAAGGCAGAAGACCGAGTCTAGCATCAAGTAGAGCAGCTCGTAGAAGCTATCCAGCAGCTACAACAAAGAATAGAAGACTTAGAGCTACGCACAGTACCCGACACCCCGCAGGATGTGAGAAATCAAAGAGATGCAATGGCTCGAAGCATAGTTGAGAGAATAAAGGCCCTTGCCATGGAATGTAAACAACTAAGTGATCAAAATGCCCAAACTTATGAGCAACTCACTGAGAATTCAGAACTGAAGGCACTGGAGTCACAGCTCTAGGAGGCGAAGCAGCAAGCAGAAACAATAAAAGTGCATTTGAAGCCCCTATCAGTTGTTGAAAGGATGAAGCGATCCAAAGAGCAGCGCATTGCTCAATAGTAGGTCCACACCATTCAGAGCAGAGTCATGGAAGTGACTCAAAGGCTCCAACCTATACAGGATGAGGCTTGCCAACTGTTCTCAGAGATCAAAGGCCGAGGAGCAGAACTGGAGCAAGTTGTCACTGCAGCTGAATAGTGCTTAGAGGGACCTATCAACGAAGTTGTTATCCAAGAGTTCGTTAAGCAGGAGGCCATGGCACAGCAACAAGTCGAAACAGCTCGAGGATTTTGAGGCAGAATTACCCAGATCAGAGTGACTCGAGACAAGTCACAGGTGAGTGTTGGGGGCATGTTGGCCCTTGACTAAGTTTTGAGGATCCTTGGTCATGTTTGACCTATTTTTGGGACTTTGACAGGCTATCAAAGGCAAATCGCAAGACGAAGCGGAGATCACAAGATCTCGACCCCTTTTTAGGGCCTTTTTGGGTTTTTGGGTTATGTAACGGGTATGGGGATGTCAGCCCATGGGTTTACCCATGCTTAAGCCTATTTTGTAATATATAAATAGAAAGCTAGGCGATTTAAGTAGTGACCGATGGCTAGGTGCTAGAACTGGCTATGTGCAAGAAGACGTGATTAAGACTTGCAGAGCTAAGTGCAAGTCATCTGTAGTGATTTGTGCGTAGACTGTGTAAGGCTCTGTGCCTAGATCTACTTGGGGAAGGAGGATCTAGTGAAGTGCACGCAGATCCCCTATCCTATGCAGAGTAGGGTTTTGATGCTTTGTGCCTGTAAGAATCTTGACAGAAGATAATAAAGAGAAGAAGAGTTGGTGGACGTAGCCCCAGGGTGGGGGTGACCCACGTATATCTTATGTTATGGTTGTTTTGTGCAATGTATTGATGTGTTTATGTGTTTACTTGTTTAGATGTTGCGATATAGATGAATGATAGATAGATATGTTGATGCTACATGCTTAATAATATGGATGAATGCTAGATCTGACCTATGTGGATGTGTTTAGTGCTTGAACATACTAGATCTGGTTGAATACGGCGATGCTCTGTAATTAGGGTTTTGTCTGCGAAGTAGATGTTGGTTTAATACTGATGAACTGTAATAACTAAGTACTATGTTAAGGCATTACAATCACAGATTCGTGTCCCAGCTAAGGTTGCAGACATCTGAGTCCTACAACCACCCCTGCTTCTACCTCGGGTGAGACTTCATCTGCTTCGCAGGTGTTACCGAAAAAAACGGTAATTAGGGTTTTTTTGGTGCGTTGTTATAACGTTGAACCCTAAATCTACCCCTGTGCCAATAAGAGAGTGCATGAAATGTGTGATACAATCATTAAGATATCTTGTTCAAATTTAAAAAACATAATTTTGGAAACTATAACATTAAATCAACATTATGCACAAATTATAGAAAACTTACGAAAAGAAAATATACCATTGAAATTTAAGTACTACATCCACTAAGTCCCAATCTAATATTAGATCTTCCATTATTTCCCTAATGGGGTATCGTACTACACTACCTCTTCTTTTTTCCTTGCTTGATATTAATGTATTGAAATCCCTTATACATATACACATAAGCAGTTAGTCTAGAAACTTATCCTCGAAGGCCGAGGCCTCTTACATGTTATTCACAATTCTCAATAAATCAAACTAACCCACCAAACTACAAAACATATATATATATATATATATATTAAATTACTAATAAAAAAATAATTCTTTTAATATTACAATTAACGTCTTTCTTATTACAAATATAATCAATTAAAAATAATAATTCAGTGTCTTTTCATATTAAAATTCAATATCTCTATATCGAACATTATCGACTAAAAATAATTAAGTAATCATAATTCCCTTTCGATTTCATATTTAATCCAATCAGGTCCTATACTTTTATGATGTAATTAAATAAAAATAATCTCAAATATGTGTCCTTATGAATTAACCGACACCAAAAGTTGACGCCTTCGTCAACTTTGACGTTCAATCATGTGACACTCACGAGATTTGAGGCTGCCCGTGTCACATTCTTACTTTTTATATTATCGTTGTAATCAATCAATGATATATTTTCCACGATTACTAGAGAATAACTAAAATAAAGTTGAACTAATGGACAAAGGTGTGGGAGCCATATGGTTTGCATTCTTCTAAGTTTTATTATTATTTTCACATTTTATGAAGATTTGTATTATGGCGTTATTACTTTTCGTAAAAATGATTAAATGAAATTTATGATGTATCAATTTCTTAACATTATCTTCAATGTCAAAGGCCAAATCATAAGATTTTTGGCTATTTGTTGATAGTCAAGTCAAATCCCCTTGAAACTTCCACCAACCAAGTTCTTTAAGTTTAACCACAACCAATTACTCAAGTAGTTTGTAATAATTTATAGAATATTAAGTGAGTTGTAGTGTTCAAACGATTAACTTAGCAAGTTGATGATCTATAATGTGATGCTACATAATAAGACCACAACCTAGGCCATTGGGAACGAGGCATTGTGTTGCTCTTGAAACACCTTTTCTTGAGGAGGTGGTAGGATGGATTTGTCTCCACCTTTCCTCTTAAACACCTACGCAACCATAGATCACAAGGAGTTCTAAAAAAGCTAAAGATTAACACTTTGGAAGAACGATTTTACTCTGGTTGCGCAAGGTGCATCGACTTGATTATCTATGAAGCTATGTATGTTGGGTGACAATGTTGATGAAGATAATATAGATTTTATTATTATAATTTCCCAATGAAGGTAGTTTCTTGGAATGTTAAAGACCTCACTGACCCTTGCAAAAAAATTGTACTATGCAAGATAAGGACCCTAGTACTTCGAAAATTGAATTGTGTGCTAAGTTTTTGTCATTTGAATCACATGCTAATGATTTCATGATGAATCATGGTGAGGGTAAAGGTGGAATATATCTTTTATGGATGTTTTTAGTCAACAAGGGTACATGCATGTGGACTTGTGAAAGAAAGCCTTTGGTTAAGCTATCATGATTGGGGTTATCTATTCCACCAAATTCGCCTAGGAGTTGCACCTACCCCCAATCATTGCCATGAGAACTAGTGTACAACAATCACGAGCATATCTTAGGTGAGACTTGAACCTTGGTGGGGGATTTAATAGTGCCTTCTTTTGTCAACTAGATAAGCCATCGTTGACCAAAGTTGGAGTTATGAATCTGGTCTCACTCCAACTTTCCTCGGCCATGTGTTGATCCAAATTAGATCTACAAAGGTACCATATATGTTAAGTTCCAAATACCTGAATACAAAATACCACAATAGTACCAAATATATCTGAATGCAATCACCACACAAGATATATGGAACAATATAGAAAACCACCACTTTATTATATCAAAACCCTTGGGGTAGGACAACACCATACAATGGATCCTATTATGAAAGGGATCATCTCTTGTTCACTTGCCTCTTCGAGGGGGCTTCCTCCTAATGAGCTCCAACTCCAAATACAATACTTTTCTTCATATCCCATTACATTGCTTTAACCCCTTTATATAGTGCTACCATCACCTAAGAACATTCTAGAGGAGGAATCTTCTAGAAGCATAACCTTCTAAGAAGTCCTCTTACATTTATTATATATAACTATCATAGTGGGCCTTATTTAATAATATAGTGTACCTAGTCCACCTTACATTCAATGACCTCCACTACCTCTCTAGCTACCTAACAATATAAATTTAATGATGCTATAGGTGGGGGATATTAGAATTTGGGGCATCTTAGAAATTATGTTTATTTTGTTAATTCAGGTAATCAACTTCTAGTGCATTTGCATGGTCCCTAAACCACATTTTTTGTCTCAATGCTAGATAAGAATTGTCATAATATTTCCTAATTCATGGTGGAAATTGCTCTTCTTATTGAGATCTTATCAAAAAACTAGCATACACTTAAAATAGAGTTTGTAAGCAAAAGTTATCGCCCCAACAAGGTAACGGTCCAAATATTCCTCATGTGTGCAAGTGGAAACCATGCCAACTCACCATAATTTGAATATCAGGGGGATTTATTAATGTGTGGCAATCCACTAGAGACTTGTAGAATAATTATGGAGGTTCCAAGAGGGTTTCAAAACCCTAAACCTAAACTTAATTCTAGCTAACAAAAACCTGGTAGAATGTAGGAAAGTGTTCACTTTTTCACTAGTTATATGTTGTTCCATTGTATAGGTAGGGGTTTGGAGGAGATATCGACATAGAAAATAGACAAAAGCATATTGTAAAGGATTTTAGAAGACCATAATGTCTGATAGCTTTATATTATGCTTGGAAATATTTTTAATTTGTATTGTAATCTCCATAATATAAGAAGACAAAAGGCACGGTCCTTCATTGAATGTCTCTTTCTTATATAGGTTTCTAGGGTGAATTTTTGTTCCATTATGTGTGTCTTTATATTATAGTCTATTTCACATGTCAAAGTAGTTAAAGAGTTTGAATGGTGTTTTTAATTATGTTCGTGTGTTAAAAATACGAAAATATAGTCATGCAGTGAAGCATAGGCTCATTGTAGATGTTATTAAGTTTAAAAAAAAATTGGCGAGTTGACCATTGTATCAAAGGCAGTTTATAGATCATGAGTTGGGAATATGGCCCCTCATAAAGATTGGTTTGGATACTATTGAATTTAGACAGTTGCATTTTGGGTTTGGTTAATTTCTATGCATTTAATGATGTTAGAGACCAAGCATTTCCTTGGTGTTGGATGGCCAACAAACTTCTTAAAGCTCAATGTCTAGTGTGCGGGGATTTTAATATGGTGGATACCTAGGAAGACAAGTTGACATGTTGCTTGTTAGAATGCCTCATAGTGAGAAAGTTGTTTGGATTCTTGAAAAGTGGTGAATGCTCGATGTGCAAAGTATTAAGAAAGCATTTAAAATAGTTTCCTAAATAAGAAACAATAACTACCATGGATCTCAAAATCCAGGATTTCAAAGTATTAGGATTTATTTATATGCAAAAATAGTCAACAATGGCTTGTTGGGTCGGTCAAGGCGAGGTGTTGTTATCACCCCACCTGGGTAGAAGTCCATACAATGAAATAATTTTGCTTGTGTGCACTTGTGCTTGCAAAAACTAGTGGGGATAGGTGCAATCCATGGGTGTCTTTAGTGGAATATATACCTCTCACTAGTGGCTTTTTAGTCAAACAAAACTTACATAGTATGACAAGACGTTTCTATTCTAGTGTTAAATCTAAAATAGCACAGTTTCCACTTGCTCGTGTTGATTGGAAGCTTGAGTCAATGATCCGTAGGATCTTTTAAATGACTATGGTTGAGTTTTAATTTTGCATGCGTTAATTAACCATTTGATAAACTTAGTGAAAGAATGAGGAAAGAAGAAGAATTATGACAGCCATATACATATTTGCAGATATGAAATGAAGGAATAAACAACAAACCATAACACGCAGATTGATAACGAAGTTCGGCACAACTTTTGCCTACG
>ML787163.1:259857-279870 GCA_009831015.1 Picea engelmannii
AACTCAAATCCAAATGTCAACTAGCTCTGATACCACTTGATCCGTAGGATCTTTTAAATGACTATGGTTGAGTTTTAATTTTGCATGCGTTAATTAACCATTTGAGAAACTTAGTGAAAGAATGAGGAAAGAAGAAGAATTATGACAGCCATATACATATTTGTAGATCTGAAATGAAAGAATAAACAGCAAACCATAACACGCAGATTGATAACAGAGTTCGGCACAACTTTTGCCTACGTCTCCATGCCTTTGTCTCTGTGGGGGAGGCTTCTTTATTTCTGTTCAAAAGCTCAAAAGTACATCGCTTCAATGCCAAATGGCTACAAGACTGATTTTTTCATGTTCGTCCAGATCTCAAGAACCCTGCAAAGAAAATGGCACGCAAAACGGACGTCCGGAGCTCCTAGAAATGATCCGACAACGTCTCCTCCTCAAAAGCTTCTCTGCATCAAAATGGCTTTGGCTTAGCTTTTCTTCAGCATAACTCTGCTTTGACTGCTCTCCCATGGCCTCAAACAGGCCTGGTTTATATAGCCTTGAAGTTGGTTGCTCATCTCCAACTTCCTCCAAGAATTTGGGCTCCAAAAATAGCCAATATCCCCCAAAAATGGAGAGAATCAGCTAATAATAGGCTTATTAACAACAAAAAAACCAACTATAGGCATAAAAACCCACTTTTTACCAAAAATCGGGCGCTAGTCCCCTGCATCTGCGCTCCTGGTCATATGTGTCGGCCCATTTGGCCGAGCGCCCTTTATTCGTGCCCCCCTGTCAGCTGGCTCTCAGTCGTGGCGCGTAGGCATACGACCATGGGGCTAACGGTTGTAACCCCTGCGCGTTCGTTGGTTCAGCTCCAGGTCCTGTGGCGTATACATGGGACCATGACCAATCGTTGCACACTATATGGTAACGGCCCGTTGTTAAAACCCCGCGTATGGTCATATATATATCGGTAGTATAACCAAGGGTTGGGGCTAGGCCCCAGCCCTTTCCTACGCCGACTCAAACCACAGCCTAATTCAAATAAAATTTTGGTCATATACATGTTAAGAACCACCATGGGGGCGGGCGGTTAGCCCAACCCCGCCAGTCCACTGCCCACCAGGGAGGTCGCGGGTTCGACCCCCGACAACATAACAAAATTTTGCATAACCAATAAACCAATCACGGGGTGCCACGTGGTAGCCCACGACTGGGCCACGTGGCACCTTAACCACCAACCAAAACATGTCATGTGTCAGCTGCTGATTGGTCCACATGTCTGCCACTTGTCGGAAGCCGTACTGCCAAGTCACCTTGCCACATCATCCGTCGTACTGCTCCGTCATCCTGCGACATCATTTGTTGACGTCATCTGTGCCATGTGTCACCCTTACAGTGGTGACACATGTCACCTCCGGATAAGTCCAGTTGTACGCCCAAATGTCCAAATCTGCCTGCCACGTGTCACTTCCTGGAGCCGCCACGTGTCGTCTTCTGGGATTTCCACATCATTTGTATGAACATGCCACGTCAGCGTCCGTACGGACTGTACGGACTGCACAGTCAGCAATTTTTTTTTTTGCATGTTTGCCTTATCGGACAGAACATGATATCTTCTCCATACGGAGCATGTTTGACAAAGTAAATATACCACCAGAATCAGGACGATGATACGAACTCAATGGCACAGGTTTCGTCGCATTCCGATCACTTTCATTTTTGAGCATTTTTCAAGCCTATGAGGCTTCTGGATCCGATTTCAAATCAGTAAATAAATATGCACTAATATATTTTGTGGATATCATAATAAATGAAACATTAGAAAATGAAGTGTTCTTTTGATTCATGTTCCCTGAGACATAGCATTTACGCATACATTGATCCCAATGTATGTGATGATTAGTCTCCATCTTAGTTGGTGAGAACAAATCATGATCTATCCAAGATAAGAGAAAAGGCTATGAGAGAATTGTGCCCTAAAACTTAGAGTGATAATCAAATTATTCTCAAAATGGAGATAAGTACAGTAATAATAATGAAGCTTAGGAGAAAACAACACATGGCTAAATCCAAATATATGTCAAATATGTTGTGAAAGTCCTCCATAACCACTCTATGGATATCTCTTTTATTTCTTCCACATATTGAATATATTTCTTCCATAAAAGATTCCAAAAAGTAATTTAATTTGAAATTGAAAATAAAATAACAATATTCATTATAACTTCCACGACTCCCTGCTGGGCAATGCCACATCCAAATTCTGAATTATGATACCAATTCAATTTACTGATTTTCTCTGTAATGTTCCCATTACCAGAAACTCAACAAATATCCTCTGATACCATTTAATTAAATATATGCTCTACATATAAACAGAGTTATGTGGAATAAAAAAAACACACAACAACAACAATTCATACCTAGAATTAATAACAAAGATTCCATGACAGAAACTCATAGTTACACACATAGTAATTGGAATAAGCACATGATAGACACTTATCTCATGAAATAAACACCAATTGCATGCATAACTTCCACGTTCCTCCCACCCATAGACCACACTACTCCTAAATCTCATCATTGGGTCACCCCCGAGCTGGGGATAAACTATACTAAGGCAAAGGAAGTCTTAAGCTATTCTAAGGTCTGCCAATCAACAACAATTCTTAGATTCAAGTGCCAACTCTAGCAACTAGCTTGTAGTACCTCATTGCCTACATGCTTGTCTCACCCTAGGAAATGTTCCCCTTCTCTGCTCAACAATCCTTCCACTGCCCCACTTCCCTTCCAGGGTTTCAACAATAGGTCGAACAAGAAGTCTCAGAGCCCTATAGTTGCAACTTGGCACCTTGGGAATCAAATCCCAACAATTCTCTCATGTGGAAATAATGTTGACGGGCCTGACAACCTGCTTCTTCGACCATGGGCCTGACAACCCACTTCTTCGACTACGGGCCTGACAATTGGCTTCTTTGACCACGACCTTGATAACTGACTTCTTCGACTACTGGCTAGAAACAACTCCCACATACAGGTATGGCTCCATAGTCCACTTTCCCTCGGTATGAATGATGGAGGAAAATGATGGGAATTACACTAAATCTTTCTCTTATATATGCATGTGCCTTTATGACACATGGCACTCAAGGAATTCCCTTGTCCCCACTTTAGAAACTTAGGATATATAAAGTTATATCCATACTTTAACCTTTTAGGAATATTAATATAATATTTCTTTGGGCTTAAGCCCCCTTAGATTAGCCATTTTCTTATACTCTTAGCCCCCTTGCCCCTTTCTAGTGGAGTTTATCCCCCTATACTCTTTTTGTTGGGTCGGTTTGCAACAGTGGTGTACTTTTCTTAATATATGAGTATGATTACATATTAAAATAATAGGCATGCTAGCATTTTAGCAATCCAGGTTCTCCAGCCTAATAATCACATAGGCACTCTGGCCTATAATATCCTAGCTCACTAGCCTATTAAACATATGGACAATTACATTGGGGATTAACCTGGGGTATTACATTCACCAAAAGAAAGCAATGAAATGGATCACTATTTTGTTGTTGGAAAGAACAAAATGATAAAATCAATAGTTTTGTAAAAGATACAAAAAATATTATAAATCGACCATATATATATAAACAACCCGTTATGAATGAGGTGTGTAACATTTATGCTTATAAATAAAAATAATAAAATTACATCATGGAAAATAGAAAATTTAAGAAAATAATACCAATCATAATTAATATATACTAAAAGATCTACATTTTAATTTATTTTTAATTTTTCTTAATGCTTAATAAATCCATAATTAAAATGAATCTATGCCAGTGTTAGTGAATAATATGACAGCTTCTTGTAAGATATTTAAAAACAAATATTATATTGTGACTAACAACAACTTGGAAAATTTATAAAATGAAATTAATGCATTATATTAGTTGGGACTTCGAAGAATGGGTTAGACTATAAATGGGCACATTTATTTTATGTAGCTAATACTAGGAGAACTAGTTTTGATGTTAAAATTATTGGGCTTGATTATTCTCTCCATATCACTATATACGTGGTTGGATAAATGTCTCCTTTTGTTTATTATGTTAAACCCTCTAACTCTATTACATAAGATAATGAAGTGAGCTTAGGAATAAAGTGTCTCCCTCCTTGCGAAATAGTTGTGATGTCTCTACATGTTCCATTGATGGATGAGAAGTGGTATTAAGAAGTGAATTAAGTTTTGTAGAGTGTTCATTTATAAATACATACATATTGTGTTTGCATCTAAGCCTCTTTGTAATACAAAGGATCTGTGTTGAAGGGATAGACAGGCCATAGGCCTACTATTTACATATCACATGTACACCATGATAACATATGATTGTATTGGTCAATTTCCGTAGAATTCATTGTCGTAACAATGGTACTCCTACTACATGCCTTTGCATCTCCTCCAATATGTCCCAAATATGTGTCACAAAGATCTCAATGGCCAGACCCTCGAGGCTCCATTGGACCTCTCAACATGCTCTCTCCACCTCTACAACATCTGCACCTCAAGTTGGTCCATTTGTTGTGGAATAGTCCTCCTCCTCCTTTTTGACTCAGTAATGGTTCTTTTGGAATTTGTATGGACATACAAGACCTACATCTATATCATCAACAAATGTTTTGTTATTGACATTGCATACCAAAAACAATTATATGAAGGATTAAATCATACTTGTCAATCATGAATAATGTCTAAATTTTATGATTAATTTATAATGATGTGGACCAAGCATAGAAGTCGTAATAATCAAAGATGAGGAAAAAAGAGAGAGGTTAGGGATAAAGATCAGTTGAGAGATTCATGGAGAGATTATGGGAGACAATTATGCATATGGTTTAACTAAATATCTAATTATGACATAAATGTTATGGTCACCTAAAGTTATATAGAGAGACCAATTGTATAATAAAAACACACACGAGGTTGGTATGATTGAATAGAATTTTCCCCTTCGATATTTTCTTGGTGTCCCTCAATTGATATATGTTTGAGTATATTTGCAGTTGATTCTTCAACCCAAAAAAATTTCAATTATTATTCTTTAGGATCAAAATGACTGAGATGTGATCTTTAACCCATCCTAATCTATTGTTTGTCACAACCTGTGTGGTTGAATCTAACTATCGTGGATCTCCCTAGTTAGCACCCCACTTGAATTTTGGCACCCATGTTGAGTATTTATCATATACTTAGTAGCCCAATTAGTATTGCCATGACACTGAGTAAGAAGCTACATGATTCTCTCTCATCGTTTTTTGGCCAATTTCTTAGTGGGCTCTCGCTATTTTGTTTGATTTTCATTTTCATTGCTTATTGTTTCTTGAGTATTTGTGTCTAATGCTCCATTATAGTGTGCTTCCTTATGGTTACTCTCATTGCCTTCACTTATGTCACTCAATATTTGCATCATTTTCTTATGCATTTCAAACTATGTTCTTGGAGGAGACATGCTCATGAGTATCCATATCTTGTACAACATATTTTTTTCTTTCTTTTTGCATAAGTATGTTCTATGTGCCTGGAACATAGTTGCATGCCCTATGACACTTATCTCCTCCAATATATTATGGAAATTGTTTATTCCTTTTTATGTTTTTATAATATGAAAATGGAAAAAATATCAAGCATTTATTAAAAAGGAGGGTGAAGAATCAAGATCTTTATGATTCGTATATCTATGTGGTACTAGTGAGTGTGTGTTTCCCTTGAAAAAAGAACCTATTTTGAGTTAGTTCTTTACAATTGGGTTTAGTATTTCCTTGGGCATCACACCATGATTCTGATTTTTTACTCCTTTGATTGGTTACTCTTCCAATTCTTATAGAGAATACCTCAATGCCTCTAGCATTGATGGCTTATATCATTGGTCTTTTTTGGTGTCAGTTGCTACCCAAGTCACCACTGTGTCATGCTAATGTTCAAGGGAAGTTTATAAATCATGTCATTCATTCTTTAGATATCTTATTTGTATATGTCATCCTTCCCTTTGTCAAGGTGTTTTCAATTCATTATCATATCCAATGTTGTTTTCTCACATTAACATGGAAGGATTCATCATTGCATTCTCATTGACAATTCTTCTCCTATTGACTATGAGACATTTATTTGGGATATGGACTTAGAGTCAGTAAAACCCTACAAGTAAATTTCATCATTAGTAGGTTTCCTTGTGATCAATAGATCTCATTCACCATTGGTTTTTGACTAAGTGGTTTCCCATGTGTTCGGTGACAAGACCTTTATTCACATAGTGGGATTTGTGTTGTACATTGGATTCCATTTTCCTTATTGGTGGAATGCCTCACCTCTAATAGTGATTTTCATCATTGGCTGTTGTCTAGAGGATATTTCTTATGTGCTATTTTCATCTAGTGAATTCAGAAGTCGTAATTGGTGGTATGATCTTTCTAGTTATTGTTTGAGACCTCAAATCAAATGATGCTCTTGATATTTTCTCTTGTTGGTTGATGATAGATTTTTTAATGAACTCCTTCCAACAGATCTCTTCCTATAGAATCCAACTCATTTTCTATAGGAACGAGATTTAGAGACCTTTCTAGTACCTTAGGGCATGCAGTTATCAGTGGTAAGTTCCCTCACACTTGACAGTAAGTATTTATCAGTAACCCATGATCAGTTGATTCTACAAGTGTTCAACACCAACACATATATTCACACTTGCTATAATGTATTATGTACCTTGGTTCCCATTATCATTATCGATGGGTTACCTCATGACTAGCAATGATATACATCAAAGATTGGTGATTAGAAAATTTCTCCCATGTTCGACTTAAGATCATTTATTCACATGGTGTAGATTTGTACATATGATGAAATTGGATTGAAGACCTTGGGTTGAAATGAATCCCATTTTGATGTTATTTCCTGAGTTGATTATACAATACCAATATTCTATATTACATCGGTGCCTTGGAGGAATGGTACTCTAGAGGCCCAATTTTGTACATTTGACAGTTCTATCTATTCTCCTAATGTATACTACAACATCAATCCACTTTGTGTTTTCTCATGGCGACGGTTCTATTTTGACATGGATCCACTATGCATTATTTTTTGGCCATGATATTGTATCTTATATACTTCATGGATTTTCTCTACTTAATGTGGTGGCCATTTTTATTTTCCACCTAAAACTGGGCATGCCCATATCGAGAAAGATAGTCATCTAATACTTTAGTTTTTGTCTCCAGGTCCTTTTCAAATCCTTAGTCTTTTGGACTTCACCTTCGTTCATTTGTTAGATCATCTAATCTTTATAATATATTTCAACCATTAGATCCTCTTCTTCCCTCACATACTAGGGGGTATCTGATATAGCTATATTTGGTCATCATTGACCAAATTAGTTGAGACATGCCCTTTGTGTACATTTCTCCATGATTTACATCTCCTTGGCACAAATTTTCTTATCCTTTTACTCTATGTTCGTGAGTTTCCTTCATACAACTTGCAAGTAGCTCACATGTTTCTCTTTAGCAACCCACAAACACCCTCAACTAAAATAAAATAAAATAAATTGTGTAGAATGTGTGGTCCTTAGTAGAGATTATGGAGGCCATACAACTATATACCTCAAATCTTGAGCCCCAATGACCAAAACTGCTTCACAACCAAATAAATATGGGTTCTATTTTGGAGGAAAAGGATTAAGGCTAGTCTATTATACCTATATGCTAGAGAATTGTTGGGAGACTAGTTATCCTAGGTTTTTATGCTTTCTATTTGAATATAACCCCTTGGTTATGCAAGCTTTTCCATGTTTTCAATTGGGTTGAAATATCCATTTGATAACCTTTAAAGAGACCTAGATTTTTGGCGAAGTTGAGATCAATAAGTGGCCTAGGTTGGAAGAACCCAGACTTGGGTACCGAAGATATAACAACAAGAGTTAGGTATATATATTGTTGTTACATTTGAATTATTAATATGAATATCTCTCTTCTCTCCTCCCCCACACCAATTCATTGTGCATGTATATGATATTAATTTGTTTTTGAATTGATGAATTACGGAATAAATAATTTGATTGACATTAGTTGGAATTCATATGTTTCAAGTTATGTTATTTGTTTATATGCATGATCGGGTTTGAAAAAGGTTATGTTTCTTGACTTGCACACTAGTGTAGAAAATGATATTATGTTAGAAGCGTACTCCTTAGAGTGCTCGCAAAGATCAAAGGGATTCACTACCTAATTCTAGGTGGTTTTCTCCACTTTCTTCTACGCATTATATAATATAGGTTGTGAATTTAGGAAATAGAAATTGTTGTCTTTCTTTTCTTTATTGGGGAGGTCAACCCACTCATCGGGGAATTTTCCCATAAATACATGTTAATGATTGTTTGAAGAATTTGATTTTCATGGAGAAGACCTATCGATCCAAATACCAACTATTGCACTGACAATTGGAGCAGGTCTCAATTGGTCAACTTCTTTCACTCAAAATTTAATAAAATTCAGGGGGAGGGTCATGAGGAGGGGTGGAGATAAAGGATTCATTGTGCATGTATATGATATTAATTTGTTTTTGAATTGATGAATTACGGAATAAATAATTTGATTGACATTAGTTGGAATACATATGTTTCAAGTTATGTTATTTGTTTATATGCATGATCGGGTTTGAAAAATGTTATGTTTCTTGACTTGCACACTAGTGTAGAAAATGATATTATGCTACAAGCGTACTCCTTAGAGTGCTCGCAAATATCAAAGGGATTCACTACCTAATTCTAGGTGGTTTTCTCTACTTTCTTCTACGCATTATATAATATAGGTTGTGAATTTAGGAAATAGAAATTGTTGTCTTTCTTTGCTCTATCGGGGAGGTCAACCCACTCACCGGGGAGGTCAACCCACTCATAAGGGAATTTTCCCATAAATACATGTTAATGATTGTTTGAAGAATTTGATTTTCATGGAGAAGACCTATCAATCCAAATACCAACTATTCCACTGACAATTGGAGCAGTTCTCAATTGGTCAACTTCTTTCACTCAAAATTTAATAAAATTCAGGGGGAGAGTTGTGAGGAGGGTTGGAGATAAAGGATTCAAAATTCAGTAACCATGAGGTGGAAGTCAGGGACATTTTGTTTTTTGAAGTCACATAACATTTATACCTTATAACTATGAGAGACTTAGACCTCACAGAGAATAATTTGGCATCCATCATTGTAGATAGACCCAATAGTTTGGTCATTCTTAAAGAATAATGATCTTATATTTATTCTCTATGAGTGAGTATTGTGGTTTTAATCGTGTTAACTTAGATATGTAGGCTTAAACTTTCATCACCACATAATCAAGTGGAAAAAAAAATTCTCCTTCTCTAGATCAATGAGATTGGACATCAATAAGTTCACTTGACTCTTACATCAGAGATCTCTCAAGTTTAGTGATCCATATTGTATTCCCATTGTCTTGTGCATAATAGCCTACATATTGTTGGCCTAACATGTGTTGTCTATATAGAAATGTCATGTGTAAGGCCCATCTATACCATTAGTAATGGAATGAGCTAAAAAGTGGGAAACCTCAACCATTCTAGTGAGTCTATTTTTCCCCGACCAAGGAAAGTTATACCCGGATACACATAATTTTTGAAATTTTGAGGCTCTGAGTCTTCTTAAAAGGGGTTAAAAGTCTTAAGAGAAAAGTTCCATGGTCAAAGTTCCCATCAACGAGGTGGAACTATAACTTCTAACAAAATTCCTACTAGATTTGGAGAAAAAAATAGACGGAAAAATGGTTGAATTTGTCCACTTTTTAACATACTCCATTAGAAATTAGTTTACGAGCAAATCCACAATCTCATTTGATAATTTAATCTTCACCAATATAAATCATACACTATTTTTTTTCCTTGGAAAATACATCCCCGAGAACTTCCCCTCATTCGGAAGATGGTACCCAATGTAAAGAACATCGCGTAGACTATTGTGTGCTAACCCAATAGGAATACATACATAAAAGGAGCTAATCTAGGGACTTAACCTTCAAATCTCCTACTTATTATTCACAACTCGAACTAACCCACCAAACTATAAAATATATGTTATTTGTTGTATTTTTTTAACTTTATTTTATAAATAGAAAGTAAGTTCTTTTATTATTACAATTAACTTCTTTCTTATGGCCAACATAATCATTAAAAACAATTAACTAATAATAATTATTTTTCTTTTCGTATTGAAATTCAACCTTTGCAGGTCAAACATTATCAACTAAAAATAACTAAGTAATCATAAATTCCCTTGTAGGTAGCCTAATGCTAAAGCGGTGGCGACTAAGTTTTAACCCAACCACTAAATATTTCAGTTTTAGACACATCTGGGTGCTCCTCTTGAGTTTTCCACTACATATGTGGAATAGAATAGAAATGGAAGCGGTCTGGAACTCCATTGGGCACTTCCTAAAAATTGAGGAAGAGGACCTCCACTCAACGAATAAGAAAATGGCAAAAATCTTAGTTGAAATTGATATCCATGGAGGTCTCTTGGACATATTGGAGATAGAATGGTGTGGTATCCTATTTGTTTAGCGCCTGGACTATTTGGGGCTACCTTTTCATTGTACACTCTGTAGAAAGACTGGGCACCTTCGGAAGGAATGTACACAGATTTATGTCTCTCTGTCGAAAGAGGAGGAAGCAGCGGAAACAATGGGTGATTCTATGACACCATTGGAGGAAGAAGAAACTCCTTTAAATTATCCAGGTTTAAATGATATGGAAAGTTCTTAAGCCGAGGACACTTCACTCACGGGTAAGTTAAGACTATTTTGGCCTAACCTCTACTCGTCATTATCTTTATGGGAACATCACCACCTGAATTCAACACACTCTTTAAACTTGTCTTCTAGCATAGGCGATGTTACTGACAGCCTTATTGAACCCCGACCAATTTTTGACTCAGCCAAGAAAGTTAGTGTTGTATCTCCCGAGATGGATCCCCTTGAAGAGAAGACCCATCAACCTTCAATAGTCGAACCTGCATTGGGTTCTTCTCAAGCACCTGGTTATATTGAGTCTGAACTTAGTGATAGTTCTTTAGACAATCTTCTCACTGATCTTATTCCATCGGGCACAGGCTAAAAAAACCTTTACCGCTTCCCATTTATTCTAGAACTTCACCTGTGGTGAGGAAGGATACTACTGGCTCTACTTTTGACAGTCAAGGGATGACGATCACTTCATCTACAGACCCTATGTGGTTGAGGGGCTTGGGGTTCGAAGTATCTCCTTTAAAAACGTGTAGTGCTCGCATGAAGGTGGGAATTGCAAACAACCCTTTGCCTACGACAACAACTACTTATGATCTCGGGGCACTTAGAGGATTAAAAGCCCTAGCAAAGGCTAAGATATGATTATTGTCTCCCTTAATGTTAAAGGGGTGGGGGGACCCCTGAAACAAAACTCCATGAGAAGACTGTTACATATTACTTCCCCAAGTATCATTCTATTACAAGAGACATTGGTATCGATGGACAAGGCAAGATCCTTTATCCATAAGCTAAGACCCTATTGGTTGACTTGCACTGTGAGTGCAGTGGGGACATCTGGTGGCTTACTTGCATCTTGGGATCCTAACTTTTTTACTTTTGACCCCTTTCTAAGTACTGGTGGTATTCTTTTGACAGGGCACTCCAATGAGGACAAAAGAAAGCTTTCGATTCTGAACGTCTACGGACCATGTCAAAATAGGAAGGAATTTTGGGCTTCAGTGGACGCCTCGAGGTTGTTAGCACAAAAGGATCTGATTTTAGCATGGAATTTAAATTTCACAACCTCCCCAGCGAATATATGGGGGCAGAAAGAAACTCGTGATCCTTTATCTGGCTACTTTAATTCACTTTTTCATAAGCATTCCCTTATTGATGTGAATCCGGCAGAGACAGTGCCGACTTGGAAAAATAGCCGAGTTGGAGTAGACAGTATTTCAAAGACACTGGACAAGTTTTTTATTGCAAAGGACATTTTAGCAACAACTCAAAGGTACAGGTCTTGGGTGCAATATCCCTTTCTATCTGACCATGCTCCGATTTGCTTTGAACTTGGACAAGGTTTCCCTAAAGTTTATTTTCCCTTCAAATTTAATCCGGGATGGATAGGAGAGGATAGCTTTGCCACATTGGTTAAGGACGTTTGGTAGGATCATGATTTGAATAACATTTCATATGCACAAAGGAGACTAGTGGAAAAACTGTCTAAGTTAAAATGTTGTGTTAAACTCTGGGCAAAGGATAAACATCTTCAGGACACAAAAGACCTTATAGAGATTGAAGAGACTTTGGCTTTTAAATATGAACAGATTTTCAAAGTTTTAATTGATGGACAATTTGACCAATCGGTGATAAATCTTGAGAAAGAAAGGGAGAGTCTATTGTTAGCAGATGAAGAACAATGGCGCCAGAAAAGCCGTGCAATCTGGATCAAATGTGGTGACAAGAACAAAAACTTCTTCCACAATTTTGCGAGTTTTAGGCGAAACAAAAAATTCATTTGGGAGGTGCAGGATGATTCTAGTGCAACTCATTCGGGACACGAAGCCATTAAGTGAAAAGCATCTAAGTTTTACAAATCCTTCTACAATGACTCGGGCCAAACATCCATTATAAATCAAATCAATTATGTTAGACTCTTTCCGACTTTTGTTAGTGATGAGGACAAAAGACTATTGGAACAAGCTACCACCAAGGAGGAACTTCTAGGAATTCTTAGAGGTTTTGCAAAGGACAAAAGTCTTGGACCTGACGGTTGGACAATAGAGTTCTTCTTATCCTTCTTTTAACTTGTTGGTCAGGATCTTTTAGACTGTGTGGAGGATTCCAGGGTTCGAGGGAAGGTAATCAATCCGATCAACTCAACTTTTATTGCATTGATCCCAAAAGGAAACAAAACAAATGGATTCATGGATTTTAGGCCGATAGCTCTTTGTAACTTATGCTACAAGATCATTGCCAAGGTGATTGCTAAGAGATTAAGACCGATTTTATCCAGATCTTTATCTATGGAGTAATTAGGCTTCCTCAAAGGAAGACAAATCCTAGATGCTATCGAGATTTCTCAAGAATGTTTACATAGCATCAAAAGTAAGAAATTAGAATCCATCATTCTGAAACTTGATTTGAAAAAAGCCTACAATTTCACAGATTAGGGTTATTTGAGATTAATTTTGCTGCAAAGTGGATTCGGGATTCCCACCACAAAATGGATAATGGTGTGTGTCACTTCCACCAATTATGCAATTTTGATTAATGGTGAGCCCACAAATTTCTTTAACTTCAAAAAAGGCCTTCGACAGGGTTGTCTGATGTCGCCCCTCCTCTTCATTTTGATGATGGAAGGCCTCAGTTTGGCACTCAATAAAGAAAAAGATGAAGGTCTCATTACTAGTTTAAAGGGCTCCAAGATGGTAAATATTGTACATCTCCTCTTTGTATATGGCATTCTGATATTGTCTAGAGCATCTCTTTCTGAGTGGAAGGTTATCTACGGAATTCTCTGGGACTTTTGCAAGGCATCGAGGATGATCATTAATGTTCAGAAGTCTATTATTCTTCATTCAGGAGTCAACACAGATACACTAAATTCTATAAAGGATGTTTTAACCTTTCCAAGTAAGGACTTGGCGCTTGGATTTAATTATTTGGGCTATTTTTTAAAACTTGATAACTACAAAGTTGTTGATTGGTACTGGTTAATCGACAAATTCAAGGCTCGAATAAAGCATTGGTGTAATAAGATGATGTCATTGAGTGGTCGTTTAGTGCTACTTAAGGTTGTCTTGGAGACTCAACCAGTATACTGGTTATCCCTGGCTCATGTTCCAATTTCTGTTCTTAATACAATTCATAAGATTTGTTTTTCTTTCTTGTGGTCAGGTGTTAATAACAAGAAGAAGTATCATCTATGTAGTTGGACGACGATCGCCAGACCCAAATCATATGGTGGCTAGGGGCTTCGTAACATATTTCTTTTTGGCAGATCCTTGGAAACAAATACTATGTGGAGAGCTATTATGAAGACGAGGATTTGGCAGGCTGTCCTCAAAGATAAATATTTTCCACATTTCCTAGTTTGGATGTGGTTCCGTTTAGTGGATCCGATCCACCATACGGGATCCCAAACATGGAAGAACTTATGTAACACCTTACCTATGATTTTGTGATGGTTGGCATGGAAACCCAACATAGGTCATTCAATCATAGTCGGTAAAGATATGATCCTGGGCTTAGGACAAGATTCCTTACTATCTCAGGAGATAGTGGAAAGGTTGAATCAAAAAGGCATTTACTTCTTACATCAAGAATCAATCCAGACCATTGGGGTTTCAATAGGTAAGAGTTGGTTATGTAGTGAAGATTTGGACCTGCTGAATATACTTGTTGAAGAATGGGACTGCTATAAGGCACACTTGGCGGAATTAGGTATATCCTTAAACAAAAGCTAGATGAACTGATCTAGACAGGAGGAGATATGTCAAGATTCATCTCTGTGAAGAACATTTATGAAGCTCTGTCGAATCTACTATGGAAGAAAAAACAAGGAGGATGGTGGAAGAAGTTATGGAATTGGGAGTGCCCAATGAAGATAAAATTATTTAGCTGGTTATTAGCAGAAGACGAGATTTTATCCTGGAAAAATCTTCAAAAGCGTGGTTGGAAGGGTCCAGGTATATGCAATCTGTGTAAAGCCCATGATGAATCTACCAAACATCTTTTTTTTAAATGCCCTTTTACCAGGTTAGTTTGGGAGGAGCTTAAAAAGACTATGAAACTAGAAAAGGATGGAATGGTATTTCAGTGGTTGACTCCTTCAAAAATTGGACTGTGCAGAATCATAGTCTGACTTTTCTCCCAGCATTTGTTTGTTGGTTCATTTGGGTAGATAGGAACAATGTACTTTTTGAAGGTTCATGCCCTTCTGTTTACATAGTTGTCTACTTATCTCGATGTTTTCCAGATGATATAGCATGGTTTGACGGGGTAGCTCAACACAATGACAACATAAGTGGAGCCGGGGGAATCATTAAGATAGATGCCTTAAGAGAATATAGATGGACATTGAATTGTGGATGCAGATCCAACACGAGAGCTGAGCTCTTGGGTGCATGGTCTACCTTAGTGCTTGCAGCAAGACTTTCAGTTTATGATATTCATATCATGGGCGACTCAAAGTTAGTCATTGAATGGCTTAAAAAGGATGGCGAACTCAGAGTTGCAAATCTTGAAGCGTGGAAAGAAAGAATTGTAGATATTTGTTCACATTTCAGATCCATTACATTTGAGCACATTTTCCGGGAAATGAATAAAAAAGCGGACTATCAATCTAAACAAGCTTTCTTCAATACCCGAGGGAAGATTACATACACTCTTTGGATGGAAGGCCACATGGGCCCAACACAGTTCATATCTCTTTAATATGTCCAAGAAAATCAAAGTATCTGAGGTTTTTCTTTTAGATTTTCTCCTTCGCATGAATATGTCGATGCTCAATAATTATAGACGATTGACTATGTATCTGCTAATCTAAAATATAGGTATTATGACATAGTCCTATTTTGTTATATTTTGTTATTTGGATGGACTGTCACTTTTTTGCTTAATCACTGGACATAGTGATCACTTTTTATGATATTATATTGTCACTTTTTTGCTTAATGATTGGACATAGAGATCACTTTTTATGATATTATATTTTGTTATTTGGATGGACTGTCACTTTTTTGCTTAATGACTGGACATAGAAATCACTTTTTATGTTAGTTAAGAAAATACAATGTAAAAAATATATATTATGTTCAATATAATGGAAAATTTTCATTTGGAAAAAATTTCCCTTTCGATTTCATATTTAATCCAACCCGATCATATACTTTTAGCATGTAATTAAATAAAAAGAATCTCAAATATATGTTCTTATGAGTTAGCCGACACCAAACTTTATCGCCTTCCGTCAACTTTTGACGTTCAATCAAGCGACGCTCACGAGATTTATTGTGTGACGTGAGGCCGTCCGTGTCATAATCTTACTTTTTGTGTTGTGTGGTTGCCATCAATCAATATTTTATTTCCACGATTCGTAGAAATTAATCAAAATAAAGAGGTGTGGGAGCCTTATGGTTGGATGACCTCAATGGTCAGACCCTCGAGGTTCCAGTGGACCTCTCGACATGCTTTCTCCACCTCTACGACATTTACACCTCTAGTTGGTCTAGTTGTTGTGGGCTAGTCTTCCTCCCCTTGTGTGCCTAGGCAACGTTTCTAGGAATTTGTATGGACATACAAGACCTACATTACAAATGTTTTGTTATTGACATTGCATACTAAAAAAATTATATATCTCTAAAAACCTAAAAATTAAATAATTTTTAAAATCTAAAAATATTGATATGTATATTAAAATTAGAAATGTGTTCTTACTAATAGGGCCTCACTTAGATTTAGGGGGTACTAGTTCTAGATCATGCCAGAAGTTAGACCATGCATAGGGTCCTTGATACATACTAGCTACTTGAACCACTAATCAAAGAAATCATCTGAGAAGGTATAGGTGACCTAACCTCCCCCTAGGCTATACAAGAGATTTGTCCTCCTTGTCATCTTGCATTGTCTTGGCCCAGTCAGAGATACATATATGCATGGGAGAAAAGCTGAGAATCTCTCCAGAAAGAATGAACATAAGATACTCCCATAACTGAAGTTATGTTGTCTCCTTAACCTACACGTTGTTAGCTAGACCTTCATGTTGATGAGAAGACCCATAGATCAATCAAAATATGTAGGTTTAAGGAACTCTATGCCATAGTGCATCAGTTCATGAGAAGCTAAGTGTGGTGTTGAGCTCCCTACTATCCTAGTAATGGTGAGCATGATGGTATTGAGATGAAAATCCTAGATGGAGGCTATGGAAACCTAGTTACTCACCTTATGTGTACCTATTGCATAGTAGGTGTGGATATAATCTATAGTAGTCCCAGTGGCACCCTCTATGCCACCTCCTTTTAGGATTATTGGCACACCTCACTAGGATAACTATGTCAAGAAGTATATATCCTTGACCTCTAATCTCAAGGGCTCATCATCAATCTAGAAGGCATCTCGATCATGATCCTAATATCCCACTAATCTCTATAGTGATTGGTTTTGGCTCCACATTTTTGAACACTTGAAGAATTTTAAGAGCCCATAATCGCAGAGTGCATCTAAAACCATTTAGTCCCTGACAACGACGTTATTATCCTCCTCATGCTTTCGCTCTCTCCAATCAACCATCCCAATGATCTTTGCAAGGTCGGTAAGCAATTTGTGAGATTGTGCCATTTGAGGATTTTTTATTTTTGCAAATTTTGGGATGCACCAATGGCCTCATGTTACGATAGTTGTGAGCGCTCGCGACTTTTCGTTTGGAATGTTGATAGTAGGTCCTTATGCTTGTGTCCTGACAAAATAAAAGTCACAAGTTCACATTAACATCACTAAACGAGGTTTGGCATCCTTAAAAAAATGAAATTGAATGAATGAAATTGACAAGCAAGGGATCATGAGGAACCCAATCTAGACAGAATATGAATCTAATGGTTGACAGTCATGAAATCTACAGTTGAAGTTTGGGGTAGAAAGAGGGTTTTTTCACTCAATTTGATAATTTTCAAAATAAAATGGTGAAAACGAATCTCTTTCACCTATTTAATGTAACTTTTACCATATTTGCACAGGAAAGAACCTTTTTACACCATTTTTCTTATATATTTTGGTTTATCATTTGTTTAAACCTCGATAGAGTTTGTTTTGATAGTTTCTAGGTCCAAAGAGACAATTAGCTAACAAGTTTTGGCATTAATATTTTTCGATCATAAGGTAAATGATTTTGAATTGGCATTTAGTGATATGTCTTTTACGTGTAAGCCAAGGGAAACCCAAGATGATGATTGACGATGATGCAATGGGAGTAATAGGTACAAGTGAAATGTATGATATGTGAGAGATCAATACAATGTGACATTAAAATAATTTTATTGTGTTTTTATGTCTTAATTTTCTATGTGAATGTTTCTTTATGGTTGCACATATTATCAACAAATGGTATCGAAGCCTGGGATTTTGCACTGAAAGCAATCAACAAGTTTATGTAAGAAACAAAGATGATGAGAAAAGAGAGAGTTACAAGTAAGCCAAAGAAAACCTAGAATGTTGTTATGAGTAAGCCAAAGAAAAGCTTGTATAATGATTGATGATGATGTAGGGAGAGTGAAAATATTTGTGACTGAAAAGTTGTTGATGGACCATGTATGAAATATTTTTTCCTAGAGAATCGATGGATACAACAACTAGTGACCTATGTATTCCAGTGGATAGTGATATTTTTTATATGGACTTCAACAAACACAATGTTTATATTTTTGTAGGTACATGATGAAAACTGAAGATGAATGAAGATGAAGACAAAAGACCAAAGAAGAATATTATAGAACTTAGAAGATGAAGACAAAGAGCATATAAGGCAAAGATCATAGAAGATGAAGATGAAAATGGGACTAGTTCAAAAGATACTTGAAGAGACAGAAGAAGATGATTGAATCACAAGTATTCGTTAAGGGGGAGTATGAAGAATTGACTCCTACTTGTGAATCATGAATAATGTCTAAATTATATGATAGCTTTGTAAAGATGTGGACCAAGAATATAAGTCGTAAGAATCAAAGATGAGAAGAAAAGAGAAAAGTCGGGATGAAGATCAATTGAGAGATTCATGGAGAAATTATGGGATATAGTTATGCATATGGTTGAACTAAATATCTAATTATGACATAGATGTTATGGTTACCTAAGTTATATAAAGGGACTAATTGTATAATAGAAACACACACGAGGTTGGTATGATTGAATATAATATTCCTCTTTGAGGGTTTCCCTGTGTCCCTCGCTTGATATATGTTTGAGTATATTTGCAGTTGATTGTTCAACCCAATAATTTTGCAATTATTATGCTTTAGGATCAAAACCAACAAGTTGTGATGTTTAAACTATCCTAATCTATTGTTTTCCATACCCTGTGTGGTTGAGTCTACCTATCATGGGCCACTCTAGTTAGCATTGTGCTTGACTTTTGGTGCCCATGTTGAGTATTTATCATAGACTCAGGAGCCCCATTAGTCTCGCCATGACTCTGAGTAAGAAACTGCATGATTCTCTCTCATCATTTTTCTCTCTCATGATTCTCTCTCATCATGTTTCCAGCCTCTGGACTTCATGTTGAAGTTGAGTTGCTAGTTTCTTAAGCTAGGGGCTAAGTACCAACCATCCCTTGTTATGTGTTGGGAATTCCAAGCATAGTTTTCTATGGTTCAAGCTTGTTAAAAATGAAACCACCTACCTCAAGCATAGTTTCCTCTGTTCGAGCTTGTGTAAAAATGAAACCAGGTCCAAGTAAAGTTTTGGCTAGTTTTAAGCTTGTGTAAAAATAAAATCTATCCCAAGCATAGTTTTGTTTTGTTTTAAAGCTTGCATAAAAAATGAAAACAATCCCAAGCTTAGTCTTTGTTCTTTCTCATGCTCGTAAATACATGAGAATAAGTTACCGAGCTTAATCTTTATTCTTTCTCATGCTCATAAATCAATGAGAATGTAACTGATCCGTCGGATCTCAACATATGTGCATGTAAAAGCTATGAATGCTTATCATTAGTTTGCAATTTGATTTTTTAAAAGCATTAATGTGATGATTAAATGCTGAAATCTGCAAAACTGAAAGCAATAGAAAGAGAATATGGAACAGAAAATGAGAGACAAGAACAAAAAGAGTTTGATAACGGAGTTCACCCCCTTCACTGGGCTACGTCTCTGGGTCCCTCTCCAATGGGTACCGATCCAATTAATGGCTTTAAAAATGGTACAAAAGATTTCTGGACATCAACTTCGGCAACAGAACAGTATG
>ML787163.1:284464-300724 GCA_009831015.1 Picea engelmannii
TTAAACATACTCTGAAGGAATCATCCGAAGGATGAGCTTACAATTCAAGCATATGTTATCCTCCTCAAGCTTGTGTAAAAATAAAGAGGTACTCGCCAGAAATGGTGGGGGGGGAATTGGGAAAAAAATATGTCTAAACCTGTATTCTATGGAAGAGTCACCTTTGAACATGACACCCTTTCACTTGCTTTGTGTCTAGGTTGGGAAAATTCACTTGTCTCTTGATCACACTCCTTTATAAGATTACAAATTGGTCTGTGATCCCTGTTGTTGAGTCAGTGTTTCCAAGACAGTTTTCATGTCGTCAATATGTTCAAAGAGAAGTTCAACCCAGAAATCCTTCTATTGCGTCGGCCATTTCTGCAGTCCTTAAGCCTTCTATTGCGTCGGCCATCCTCGAGTCAGTCCTGAATCATTTATTACTCTGATCTACTTCAAATCTTGTTACACGTTCCATGTCATTGATGGGGGATACATTAAGGCCTTCCTGTGATGAGTCTTTTCCTGTCGACTTCAACTCATTATCCGAGAATTAGATTTAGAAACTAATTGGTACCTTGGAACTTGCATGCCTCAATGGCATGTTTCCTCGCTTTCGACAGTGGTTTTTCATTATTGACCCCTGATCGGGAATTCCGCCGAGTGTTCGACTTCAGCTCATTAATTCGCATTCGTTGGATTGTACTAGTGTACCTTGGGAGTCATTGACATTAATGGTGATTTCCCTCGCACTTGTTATCGGTTCTCATCATTAACCGGTAATCAAGTGGTTTCTACCATGTTTGACTTCAACACATGTAATCATATGGCTAGATTCATATTATAGAGTGGTGGAGATGAAGACCCTGAATCTTTTCTCATGGATTCAGGTTGCATTGGAGCATATTCAGTTTGTACTGTTGCATAGATTCACATTGTATGTCTCGTGGCTATGTTCAAATCTAAGTCTTTAACACATAGATCCACAGTGTATTTTGGGTGGCTATGTTTAGATTTGAGTCATATCGACATGGATCCATAGTGTATGTTTGGTGGGCATGACCTGCCTTACTTGACATGGATCTTCGCATGTCGGCATTTATGCTTTGAGTCATTTATATTCTGAGTATGGGAATGCCTACCTCAGTGATGATATATTATTGTACTATATTTCCTTGTTTGTTGGCAGGTTTCCAACCAACTGTTCCTTGTTCCCTACACACACTCAAAAAAGTATTTCAACTATGACTCTGTTCTAACTTCATACTTTGGGGGGCTCTCTGTTACACATTAATTTTGTCATCCCTATGACTATTAATGATGTAAACCTATTTGTTTCCTTCATAGGGGTCAGTAGCCTGAATTCCTAAAGAAATAAGGGAGAATAACTTTTCCTGAGAGAAGAAGTTGTGTTTTCCTCTGTAAAAACCTTATTTTGGAGGATTTCCATAGGCTGCTCCATATGCAGGGTGCGGAAATGCCTGATTTCCGCACCTTTCTCTATAGCTAGGGTGCGGAATTTTCGCAGACTGCACTATAACTAGGGTGCGACGGCCTTCGTACATGGGAAAAAACAAGCATTTCTCGATGCTTCTAGAAGGTGGCCTCCGTATGGTTTGGATATTACTCGCTTTCATGATTTAGTGGGATCATCCTAACCTCCTCACCTTATCCTCTTCAACTTATAAAAGGAGAGGAGCTCTCATGGAAAAAGTTAGCTTGATTGGGTTGGAAATTTCTTGAACTTGTTAGCTTGGTTAGATTGGCTTTGAGCTTTGCTTTGTCAAGATAGATGTCAGATCTATAGTCTCATAATCCTTGGAGCAAGAAGTGTGTGGGAAGCAAGGAATTGTTGGAAGGAACCTAACAACATCAAGGCATCTAGTTGTATCTTTCTTCCATATTCTTTAATACAGTGACATGTTTCTTTCCCATAAAATCATTCTCATTTTATTGCATGACTCCTTGATCACATGCATAGGTTGTCATTGAATATACTATTGTTGCTTTCACTTTGGTTGGTTTGTGTTTCATTGCAGGATCAATAGCACAAGAGCACCAGAGCGAAGCAGGGACACCAAAGATATAAGGAAGCGATATTTAAAGGTATGTTAACCATTCCTTCTTTGGTAGTAAATTCAATGATTGTAACTTAGGGAAAGCGTCATGTCCTGTCCTGTTTTGTTCTAGATCCAGGTGGATCTAGGGAGATTAGTTTATGTCCGCATTTATCGATTTATCCAATAACACTCGCTATTTTGTTTGAGTTACATTTGCATTTCTTAGTGTTTTTTTCTTATTTGTGTCTAATGCTCCATTATAGTGTTCTTACTTATGGTTATTGCCATTGCATTCACTTATGTCACTCACCATTTGCATCATTTTCTTATACATTTCAAACCTTGTTCCTATCCTGCAAAACATCTTCTTTGCTTTATTTTTGCATAGGTATGTTATGTGTGCTTGTAACATAGTCGCATTTCCCATGACACTCGTCTCCTCCACTATATTATGAATTTTTTTAATTCGTTTTTCATGTTTTTATAATATGAAAAATACAAAAAAAATCAAGCATTTATAAAAAAAAAGAAAAAAGAGGGGGGAATAATCAAGATCTTTATGATTCGTATATCTATGTGGTAGTAGCCATTATATGTTGCCCTTGAACAAAGCACCAATTTTGACTCAGTTATCTACAATTGGTTTTAGTATTTCTGTGGATATCATACCATGATTTTGAGTTTTTAGTCCTCTAACTAGTTACTCTTCCAATACTTCTAGAGAATACATCAACGCCTCTAAGCATTGATGGTTTGTATCATTGGTCCTTTTTGGTGTCAGTTGCTACCCAAGTCACCATTGTGTCATACTAATTTTCAAGGGAATTTTATAACCCAAGTCATCCATTCTTCATATATCTTGTTTTTCTAGGTCGGTGTTTCCTTTGTCAAGGTGTTTTCAGTTCATCATAATATCCAATGTTGTTTTCTCACATTAATGTGGAAGGATTCATGATTGCATTCTCATTGGAAAGTATTATCCTATTGACTACAACACATAACTCTGGTAGATGGACTTAGATTTAGTAGCACCCTGCAAATTAATCTCATCATTGGTAGGTTTCCTTACACTTAGTAGATGGCATTCGTCACTGGTCGTTGACTAAGTGGTTTCTCCTATGTTCAATGACAATACCTTTATTCACATAGTGGGATTCATGTTGTACCTTGGATACCATTTTCCTTATTGATGGAATGCCTCGCCTATGACAATGATTTTCATCATTGGTTGTTGTCTAGAGGATATTCCTTATGTGTTATTTTCATCTAGTGCATTCAAAAGTTGTACTTGGTGGTATGATCTTTCCAGTTATTGTTTGAGACCTCAAATCAAATGATGCTCTTGATATTTTCTTTTGTTGGTTGATGACGAAAGCTTTAATGAACTCCTTCCAATGGATCTCTTCCTATAGACTCCAACTCATTTTCTTTGGGAACAAGATTTAGATACCTTTCTAGTACCTTAGGGCGTGCAGTTATCAGTGCCAAGTTCCCTTGCACTTAACAATTGGTATTTATTAATGACCCATGATTGGTTGATTACAAGTGTTCAACATCAACACATATATTCAGACTTGATAGAATGTACTAGGTACCTTGGTTCCCATTATCATTATTGATGGGTTACGTAGTGACTAATAGTAATATACATCAATGATTGGTGATTAGACAATTTCTACCATGTTCAACTTCATACTTCAAATCATTTATTCACATGGTGTAAATTTGTACATATGATGGATTTGGATTGAAGATCTTGGGTTGGGTGGAATCTCCTTTTAATGCTACTACTTGAGTTGATTATACAATGCCAATATTATATATTACATTGGTACCTTGGAGGAATGGTACTCCAGAGGCCCAATTTTGTACTTTTCATAGTTCTAGCTATTCTCCTGATGTATACTAAGACATAGATCCATGTTGTTTTTTCTCGTGGTGATAATTCTATTTTGACATGGATCCACTATGCATTATTTTGTGGCCATGATATTGTATCTTATATACTTCATGGATTTTTTCTACTCAATGTGGTGGCCATGCTTATTTTCTACTTGAACCTGGATATGCCCATCTCGAGGAAGATCATCATCTAATACTTTGGTTTTTGTTTGCAGGTACTTTTCAGATTCCTAGTATGTTGGACTTCACTTTGTTTCACTTGTTAGATCATTTATGATGGGATTCACTTTGGTTAACTTGTTAGATCATCTAAGCCTTATAATGTATTTCAACCACTAGCTCCTCTTCTTCCCTCACATACTAGGGGGCATCTGATATAGATATATTTGGTCACCCTTGACCACATCAATTGGGTCAATCCCTTTGTGTACATTTCTCTATTACTTACAACTCTTTGGAACAACTTTTCTTAGCCTTTTACTTTATTCTTGTGAGTTTCCTTCATGCAACATGTGAGTAGCTCACATGTTTCTCTTTAGCAACCCAAAAACACCCTCAAATGACCTTAAACTTTTTTTGTGTAGAATGCACAGTCCTTAGCATAGATCATGGAGGTCGTATAACTATATGCCTTAGATCCTAAACCCCAATGACCATAACTACTTCACAACCATATAAATATGGCTTCTACACTGGAGGCGAAGGACTAAGACTAGTCTATTATACCTATATGCTACAGAATTATTGGGAGATCGACTATCATGGGTTTTTAAGTTCTCTCTTTGAATAGAACCCCTTGGTTATGCAGTAGTTATGCAAGATTTTTCATGTCTTTAGTTGGGTCAAAATCTCCATTTGATTTCCCTTCCATAAAGAGACCGAGATTTTTGATGAAGTTGAGATGAATAAGTGCCCTAGGTTGGAAGAACCCTGACTTAGGTGACAATTATCTAGCAACAAGAGTTAGGTATGTATCTTGTTGTTACATTTAAATTATTAATATGAAGATATCTCTTCTCTTCTCTCCTCCCCCACCGCAATTCATTGTGCATTTATATGATATTAATTTGTATTTGAATTGATGGATTATGGAATAAACTATTTTTCTTGACATTATATGGAATTCATATGTTTCAAGTTATGTTATTTGTTTATATGCATGATCAGGTTTGAAAAAGGTTATGTTTCTTGACTTGTGTGAAATTGTAGAAAATGATATTTTGCTAGAAGCGTACTACTCAGATTTCTCACAAAGATCAAAGGGATTTACTGCCTAATTATATGTGTTTTTCTCTACTTTCTTCTATGCATTCTATAATATAGGTTGTGAATTCAGAAAATGTATATTGTTGTCTTTCTTTGCTCTATTGGTGAGGTCAACCCACTCATTAGGGAATTTTTCCATAAACACATGGTAATGATTGTTTGAAGAATTTGATTGTCATAGAGAAGACCCACTGACCCAAATACCAACTATTGCACTGACAATTGGAGAAATCCTCAATTGTTCAACTTATTCCACTCAAAATATAATAAAATCCAAGGGGAGAGTCATGAGAAGGGGTGGAGATAAAGGATTCGACATTCAATAACCATGAGGTGGAAGTTAGGGACATTGTGTTTGTTGAAGTCACATAAAATTTAGACCTTATAACTAAGAGAGGCTTAGACCTCATAGAGAATAATGATTTCATATTTTTTCTCTATGAGTGAGTGTTGTGGTTTTCATTATGTTAACTTAGATATGTAGGCTTCAACTTGCATCACCACATATACACGTGGAATATTTGTTTCTCCTTCTCTAGATCAATGAGATTGGACATCATTAAGTTCACTTGCACAATAATAACTCTTACATTGGAGATCTCAAGTTTAGTGATCCATATTCTATTCCCATTGCCTTATGCATAATAGCTTACATAATGTCGATGGTCTAACATGTGTTTTCTATAGAGAAATGCCATGTGTAAGGCCCATCTATACCATTAGTAATGGAATCAGTTAAAAATCAGGCAAGCTCAACCACTCTGGTGACTCTATTTTTTCTCGACTAGGAAAAGTTCTTCCCTAATAAAAATATTTTTTGAAATTTTGAGGCTCTAGGTCTTCTTAAAATGGATTAGAACTCCTAAGGGAAAAGTTCCATGGTCAAAGTACCCATAACTTAGGTGGAACTATAACTTTTGACAAAATCCCTGCTGGAATTGGAGAAAAATTTAGACGAAAAAATGGTTGAATTTGTCCACTTTTTAACTTACTCCATTATAAATTAGTTTACAAGCAAATTCACAATCTCATTTGATGATTTAATATTCGTCACTATAAAGCATATGCTATTTTTTTTCCTTGAAAAATATATCATCGAAAAACCCTCGAATACTTCCTCTCATTTTGAAGATAATTGCCAGTGTAAAAAGGGTTACGTGGACTATTGTATATTAACCCAGTAAAAACACATACAAATAAGCAACTAGTCTAAAGACTTGATCCCAACACTTTCTACTAGTTATTCACAACTCTTAACAACTCGAGCTAACCCAACAAACTACAAACATATGCTCTATCTTTCTAACTTATTTTATAAATAAGAAAAAAATTGTTTTATTATTATAATTAACTTCTTTCTCATTGCAAGCATAATCCTTAAAAATGATTCCATGTCGAACATTATCAACTAAAAATAATTAACTAATCATAATTTCCTTTAGATTTCATATTTAATCCAATCAGATAATATACTTTTAGCATGTAATTAAATAAAAAATAATCTCAAATATATATGTGTTCTTATGAGTTAGCCGACACCAAACTTTGTCGACTTCGTCAACTTTGACGTTCAATCATGTGACACTCACGAGATTTATTGTGTGACGTGAGGCCCGCCCGTGTCATAATCTAAGCTTTTGTGTCGTGTGGTTGCGATCAATCAATATTGTCTTTTCCACGCTTCGTAGAAATTAATCAAAAGAAAGATGAGCTCATGGACAGCGGGTGTGGGAGCCATATGCAATGTAGGTGTGGGAGTTATATGGTTGCCATTGTCATATATGTGTAGTTTTATTAAAAAAAAATTATATGTTTGGATTACTTAAATGAAATTTGTGATGTATCAATTTGATTTTTGACTATAATTATGGTCAAGCCAAACTTCTTTGAAATTCAAACCAATTAAACTTTTGAAGTTTAAGTTCAACTAATTTATTCAAGTAATCAATTATATACGTAGTTTGTAATAATTTTTAGAATATTGAGTCACTTACAGTTTAAAATGATCAATTTAGCAAATCAATGACCTTTAGTGTGTTGGTGTGTAATAAGACCACAACTTAGGCCACTGGGAACGAGGCAACACATTGCTCTTGAAACACCTTCTCTCGAGGAGGTGATAGGATGGATTGATCACCACCTTGCCTCTTAAACACCTAGGTATCTACAAACCTTAAGGAGTTCTAAAAAATCCCAAGATTCACACTTTGGAGGATTGGTTTTACTCCTTGATTATGCAAGATGCATTGACTCTATTACTTACGAAGCTTTATGCATGTTGGGTGACAATGCCGATGAAGATAATACAGATTGTGTTATTATCATTTTCCAATGAAGGTAGTTTCTTGGAATGTTAGGGGTCTCACTGACCCTTGCAAAAAAAAAATGTATTCTGCAAGATAAGGACCCTAGTACTTCAGAAATTGAATTTTGTGCTAAGTTTTTGTTGCTTGAATCACATGTTATTCATTTCATGACGAATCATGCTGAGAGGTGGGACATTTTTTTTTATGGATGCTTCTAGTCAACATGAGCACATGCATGTTGTGAAATCAAGCCTTTGATTAAGTTACCATCTGGGAGGTATCTATTCCACCAAATTCGCCTAGGAGTTGCACCTAACCGAAATCATTGCCACAAACACTGGTGTACAACAATCATGAGCACAAGCACATGCATATATTAGGTGAGACTTGAACCTTGGTTGGGGCTTTAATATTGCCTTCTTTTGCAAACTCAATAAGCCATCCTTGACCAAACATGGAGTTATGACTATGGTCTCGCCCCAACTTTCCTACTTGGCCATGTGTTGATCCAAAATGGATCTACAAAGGTACCATATGAATGTAATGATGCTCTAGATGGGGGATATTAGAATTCGGGACAACTCATAGATGGTATTTATTTTGTTGAATTTAGGTCATCAACTTTTGGTGCATTTGCAAGGCCCTAAACAACATTTTTTTTGGTCTGGTGCCAAATAAGGATTGTCATAGGCTTTCCCCATTCATGGTGGGAATTGTTATTATCATCGAGATCTTTCCAACAAACTATCATGCACCTAAAATAGAGTTTGTGTGCAAAAGTTATGGTCCTGACAAGGTAGTGGTTCAAATATTCCCCATGTGTGCAAATGACAACCATGTCAACTCACCATAATTCAAACGTAGGGGTTAGAGATAGTAATGTGTGGGAATCCACTAGAGACTTCTAGAAGAATCATGGAGGTTCTTAGAGGGTTTTGAAACCATTAAAGTAACCCAAATCTAGATAACAAAAACCTAGCAGAAAGTAGGTAAGGGTTCACTTTTTCATTATCTGTCTGCAATTCCATATTATAGGCAGTGGTTTGGAGGAGATGCCAACAAAGCAAAGAGAAAAAAAACACATTGTAGAGGATTTTACAAGACAATAATTCCTACTAGCTTCATAGTAAGCTTGGAATTTTTTTTAATTGTATTGTAATCTCCATAATATAAGAAGACGGAAGGCATGGTCCTTCATTGGATGTTGTTTTCTTGTATAGGTTTCCAGGGCAAAATTTTGAGTTCCATTGTGTATATCTTTACTATCATAATCTATTTCACATGTCACAATTGTTAAAAAAATATGAATGGTGTTTTTAATTATGTTCGTGTGTTAAAAATACAAAAAGATAGTCGTGCAGTGAAGCATAAGATCATTGTACTCGTTATTAAGTTTATATTTATTTTTCTGAGCTAACCATTGGATCCAAGGTATTTTATAGATGATGAGTTGGGAATATGGTCCCTCACAAAGATTGGTTTAGATACGATTGAATTTGCACAGTTGGATTTTGGGTTTGGTCAATTTCCATGCATTTAATGATGTTGAAGACTAGGCACTTCCCTGGAATTGGATGGCCAATGAACTCCTTAAATCTCATTTTCTAGTGTGTGGGGATTTTAATATGGTGGATACCTAGGAATACAACGTTGACATGTTTCTTGTTAGAATGCCTCATAGAGAGAAAGTTGTTTGGATTCTTGATAGGTGGTGAATACTCGATGGGCAAAGTTTTAAGAAAGCATCTAAAAGTTTCTTAGATAAGAAAAAATAACTACTATGGATCTCATAATCCAGGATTTCAAAGTATTAGGATTTATAAATAGGAAATAATGGTCAAGAGTTGCTTGTTGGGTTGGTCAAGGTGGGGTGTTGTTATCACCCCACCCGATTTGAAGCATATACAATGAAATGATTGTGCTTGTGTGCTAAAAGTGGGGCTAGGTGTGAGCCCACTTTTGTAGCATGACAAGACATTTCTATTCCGGTGTTAAACCTAAAATAGAGAAATTGTCATTTGATCATGTTGACCAAAGCTTGAGTCAATAAATATGCACTAATATCTATTGTGGATATCATAATAGTACATGGAACATGAGAAAATAAAGTGTTCTTTTGATTCATGTTCGTTGAGACAACGTTTACAAATACGTCGATCTTGATGTATGTGATGATTAGTCTCCATCTTAGTTGGTGAGAACATATCATAATCTACCCAAAATAAGAGCAAAGGCTATGAGAGAATTGCCCCCCCTAAAATAACTTAGAGTGATAGATAGAATCATTCTCGATATGAAAATAAGTATAGTAATAATAATGAAAATAAGTATAGTAATAATAATGAAGTTTAAGAGAAAACAACATCCATAACAAAATCCAAGTATATTTCAAATATGTTTGTGCAAATTCTCCATAATCACTTTATGGATATGTCTTTTATTTCGTCCACATCTTGAACATATTTCTTCCTAAAATAATTCCAAAAATAATTGAACATATTTCTTCCATAAAATAATTATAAAAGTAATTGAATTTGAAAATAAAATAATACTATTGATAAGAAACAAGCAAATAAATGAATCACTATTTTATACTTAAAAACAACGATTTTGTAAAAGATGAGAAGATTTTAGAAATGTTTGTAAAAGATTTTATGAAGATGTGTAATTTATGTGCCTAGTGACATAGATCTTTTCTCTATCTAAAACAATCCAATATGGATGAAATTTTTAACATTTATGTTTATAATTAAAAATAATAATTCTCAAAGAAAATAATATTAATCATAATTAATATATTATATTAAAATATTTGTATTTCAATTTTTTTTTATATTCTTTTCAAGTGTTTAATAGATTTAGAGTTAAGATGGATTTATATTAGTTGAAAATAGGGAGAATAGATGAAACTATAAAGAAGCAGATTTATTTTATGTAAGTGCTGTATAATTTTTCTGGTTATGTTTTGTTTTTTTGATTGGTTTCAGGGTTTAGTTCTGTAAAGTGGTCAAGGTTCAAAACTGGTGGACACTCACAAACTCCAGCCATGTTAAAGGTTGATGTGGCTAGACCAGTTTTCTTGTACTTGGAAGAAACACCCAAAAATTCCAACCATATTAAAAGTTGGTGTAGCCCAACCAAATTTTTTTACACCACGAACTAATCCTAATCATAATATAGCAAACAAAAAAATGTTTTAACCTAAATATAGTTATTACATAATGTTTGCAGGTCAGCTTGTTTTCCGTTTTACAACATTGGGCAACAACGCTTTTTTGGCCCATGTTCCAAGTGGTTTCACTGATACATGGTTTTCGTGGTGCAATTTATGACTGAAACAGGGCACTATTGGAGATCAATTTCACAAGCTATGCAAATATCGTTACTGTGCTACCAACATCATGCTTCATGGTGCAATGCTTCTTAAAAACAGACTCACGTAAAGCATTCAAGACACTGTGTATCTGCCACAACACTGACTTATGACGCCAAAGAAACTAACAGGAACATATGTTGTAGAATCTGTCATGGCCTGATTTATGAGTCCATAGAAATTTAGGGTTGAAACAGACATTGTAGAATCTACAACCGCCACTAGCACTAACCCATATGTGTGCGAAATTGGAGAATTGCCATTAACACCGATGTGGGCTAAAAATGAACTAAAACGCCCACTTTTTCGGTGCTTTTCCCCGAGATTTTTTCGCTGAGAATCTGGTAGCTGCAATCTCACAACCTCAAAAATGCAATTTCATCACTTCAAAAATACAACTGGGGTTTTACGGGATCTTCAAATCGGCCCAGTACTTCTAAAATTCAATCTATGAAATGAATTAATCAGAATCAAATAATTTTGGTTCACCGGATTCCAGGGAGGGTGGCCGGAAATGGGTGATTTAATTAACGCATTGACAACGCTATTGACAGTGGACACCTACAGAGTTTTCAGAAACTTCTAGCACATGACTGACCCAGGTTTAAAATGAACCGGTGCTAGTGAGTCAGCACAGACCGAGCATAAAAATAGTTGCTAAACTTAAAACCATTGCATAATAGATCAGAAAGCTTAATTTACAACATTGGTTTGGGAAAGATGACAACAAACCTACTGTGAAGAGTATGGGTACAGCATTATTTATATGCAAAAATTGAATCAGACAGTAATTGAGTTTCCCTTGGCTTATCATGCAGTGGGATGTGGTTTTCATCACATTTTCATCCCACGAGCTAAGCCAAACAATCTTTCTACAATGACTTGAATTTTTTTATTTTGAGTCAAGAAGCTCATGCTCAAACATAACAACTTTGTGCTTATCTACACTTTTTTTTAGGTCTGGGCTGACAACTTACAAACAATCTCCAAGAAAAGAATTAAGTTCTGCTTGAGCAGATGTTTTGAGAACGTATATTTCTTTTGCTAACTACCCAGATCCTCCAAACATGAAACATACTCCTCACCGTACATAAATGATGGTGAGATTGCAATGGCAAGTAAGATTGCTTGTGGGTAGCAGCAGGCAATGTATGAGTGTGCCAGTGAAATGCTACCAGTCAGAAGTTTAGTTCTTCTGATCATATACATTCTTGGTCTCCCACCAACCATTACTACTTTTGTACGAAATACGAAATACAACATCAAGGTCAATGCCAGGACCAATTTTAAGAACATGGAACTAACATTTGGTTGCTTGCCTTGCTGTAAGCACAAGGATGCAGCTCAAATTGCTTTGAGTATTTTACCTGTTCAAATACCTAGCTTGCTGTGATGGCTTCCACATGGGTTGTTTTCTGTATAGCATCATTCTCATGCAATTTTCTCCATTCCACCTGCAAGCAGATGAAAGAAGGGGATGAGATGAATTAAAATATATTGACTTCGGCAAATTTGAGATTTGAGATTGTAAAGGTTCTATTTATGTCGGAGCGTCAATCGACACATGAACACTGTGCTGCCCCTCATCAAGACGACATGAAGCTCAGTGGTAGAGCAGGGACCAGGTCCTGGGATCTAGTCCTAGCTTGTCCAATGTTTCACATGGAATTGGAGCCATGTTGGTTTGAGAGGGGGTTTTGGATTGAAATGGCTAAATGACTGATGTGGCTTGAGAGACGGTGTTGGAGTGTAATCCACACATGAAACATGGTTAGGGCAATCAGATGATATCAGGTGTGGATTCGATACTCAACACCCTCTCTCAATCCACATCTGTCATTTAGACGTAGGGTTGGGAAATTCTCAGTCACTACCATACATTGGACGGGGCAAGTTAGGATTAACTGCCCACGAGAATCACTGTGCTCAGGTGTGGATTGACACACCAACAATTTCATATAATTACTGTCACTTGTAAGTTTTTTGCTACTAAGACTCCCTTTGCTTCAAGGAGAGTAGAAAGCTACCTGTATTTTTTGGTGGTTTGAAAGAGAGGACCGTTTATCTCTATATCTGTTGTGATTGATTGTATGAGTTCCCGTCCTTGCAGAGCAGCAATTGATAGTGTTGCTTGCACTAGAGGAGCAACAGCCAGACATCTTCATCCTCTGCTGCTGTTACACCATACACTTGTTTTTGTTAGTTGTGTCTTTCTTGTACATTTAAATGAAGCAAACGCAATGACCACTTGTTTGAAGAGCATAACAGGCAATGATTAAGATTCAGAGAGCAAGCAGCATGCAGAATATAAATACTAATGTACTAGCAACTGATTCATATTGAACCCTGGCCAGTCGTGCGCCATGACCCAAGAGGTTTCAAAAACCCTAGAGGTGCCCACTGCCAATCCCTAGTTTTGCGCAGTGACAGAATCCAATCTCCCAAATTGGGGATTGTCACCTCTAAGGATTTTTGAAACCTATCAGCGCATGACAGACCTGATTTAATATGGGACAGTTGCCAGTGACAGTCGTGTGCAGCCAAACACATATAAAATGGCTATTTTAGGCACAAGACAAGACTATACAATCTCAGTTCTAGCAGATATCTACCATGAATAGAGGCCATCTTTTAAGTCGAACTTTCACCCTCTGGGAAATATTTCGATTGCTGTCTATTAACGTTCTTCGCCCATTGTCTTCCATAATTGAATCCTGGAAATCCCGCTTTTTTTCCGACTGCCTGGTTAGTCCTGGATTGCCTTGCAAGCCATTAGGGTCGCTTCTGGAACTCGGTTGAAGTCCAAAATGAACAGATTTAATATAGGGGTCGCTGCTTCCAGAGGAGCCTGATGTTCCAGAAGATAGACGAGTAGAAGACCCAGATGTATTAACTCCATCAGAAACAGAGGTCGAAACCAGTGAAGCAGCTGCAGAAACATTATTTGAAACTTTCTTATCCACATGAATTGGTTGACAATCTTCCTGTTTCACCTGTTTTTCAACTTCCAGCACTTTGGTGGGCTGCATAAACTCTTCTTGGCTTACAGACTCCATGCCTCCCCAAGATACAGACCTGCATGAATTCCTTGCACTCTTCAGTGCCATTGATGGATCTCCTCTGCTCAAAGTATTCAGGCAGCTTCTGCCTTCGAAAGATTGGACTCTGTCAAGTTTCTGAGGATCTCCTCCATTTGAGTCAGTTAGTCGTGGAGAGGAATCCCTAATCATATTTGATCCATGAATATTCTTAGACATGATTGGAGCAGGCAGAATCCTCTGAGAAAGTGAGCCTGAGTTCTCTACAGGAACTGCATTGACAATTTCTGCAACGGGAATGAGACGATTTGCAAGGAGGGCAGAAACAGAGTCATGCCTCTTTGAAGATGAAGACAATGGCCTCCTACTGCAGTAAGACAGAAGACTGGATGAAGAAGATGGGCTACAGTCCGGGCCCTCGAAAACACTGGCTGGAGATGCAGCCCGCATAGACCTCCATGCAAATTCTTCAGGATAGTGCAGATTACCATCCCAGACTAATTTCCCTTCACTGCTGATTTCTCCGCTGGAAGTCCCAGACAACTTCAATTTAGGCTGCAGAATGCTTCTGAGCCTGGAAGACAGAGGCATAGGAGAGGTTGCTCCCAAATGACTTTGGGAATTGGCATCCCCCAGATGGGAAATATTCAAATTAGATTTTCTAACTGGAGGCAATGAGAGAGACATGGCAGGCGCTTGCATGGATATTTTATTCTTGGGTTTTCCCGGTTTTTCTTCCCATTCAAATGGAATTGAAATATTGCAAGCTCTTGGAAAACCCCCGGATGAGCACTCTGAATTCGTGTCTGCAAACTCTTTCCTTGTGTGCAATCGGTTGAAAAACTCTCTTTCAGATTCCAAATGAAGATTGAGCTCTCGTGATATGGTACGAGAAATCGTTTTTCCATTGCATTCAACCCCGCTGATTTTTGAATCCGATGACTCTGCGACTGAATTTCTGATGTCCAGGCAATTGGGTTGTCTATTAGCAACACCATTTTTCTCTGAGAGCTCTGCAATTACCTGTTCAAGCAACATCCTTGTCTTACAATTTTCGTCGCATAACAAATTGGGATAACCTGAGAAGCAGTACTAATAACTGACCTATATTAAACCCGGGTTAGTAAAAAATCTACAGAGAAAGGTGCCAAATTGTCATAAATTCGGGAGCTTCGATTCTATCACTGTATCGGATACAATTCTATGGATTTCAGTAATGGGTTTCAAAAGCCTTTGAGGTACCGACCCTCAATTTGGGACCTTCGATTTTGAGCAGTATGACAGGCAGTACGCAATTATGACTGGATTCATAGGAAAAACTGCAAAATGGGTAAAAAATATTTAGAAGTTGAGGAGATTACAAGCAAATTCAGCTTGTTTGTTGTGCCTCAGATGTCAGCGTCTCCTTTATAAATCTGGCTGCTCATAAGAATCCCATTATTTCCACCATGTGAACAAAGCGTATTGAATACGGTATGACAGATGCCACTGGCAAAGCCATTTTCAGCCTCTGATAGGGTGGAAAAGAAAAAGCAGAGAAATTGGGTAGACTGTGAAGTGATGGCGAGTGATCACGAGATATACAGATCTGTCTTAAACATCACCGTCTCTTTCTCTTTATCATACCAACTCATCACACAACTCATCACACAAACCATAACAACTCACCACACAAACTGCCAAAACCTCAATGAAATTTGTAGTCGTATGACAACAAAAAGAAGTTCAAACATGGATCGTGAGGGCCATGTTGTGCACTGTTTATGTTTATTACAGAGCGGTTATTTTTACTCATAGTTGGAGGGTTTTGTTATACTTGCTTACTCTAGCTTCACAGTCATTGCTTCGATTGCACGCAAAGAAATGAAAAATGTGCTCAAACTTTATTCCTTAACCATTCCAAGCATCGATGACTATACCCATGATCATCATAATGGGATTGGAATATTTCTTTCCGATTTTAAATTTCGGTTATCATTTATACCGTTATAGAGTGGTTATGACTTTCTTGAAAATAATGCAAGCTCTAATGTAGTCACTGATCTCGCTGTTAGATGGTTTCACAGATTCCTTCAGAAAACAGTTGATAGATGGTTCCATGCATATTTTCCTGTAATTTCACCAGCAGGCAAACAATTCCTACATCTGTTTCCCGGGCCATTAATATTCTGTGTCGTCGCCCTCTACATTGTTTGCCGTACAAACAAGACCAAGAGAGAATCAGGTCGCAGCGGTTTGGGGTTTCTTGTTTGTGTGTGCGTGCTTGACAGGCAAAGAAAGAGACCTATAATGTTCCTTCTCTTGTCTGTACCCCAACTCAATGAATTATTGGTAAG
>ML787163.1:302237-318638 GCA_009831015.1 Picea engelmannii
CTCACATAACTAGATCAAAGATCAACACACTGATGTTTTCACGTGGTAAAACCCCTACGGGGAAACATCCACGGCCCCAACCAACGCGGCCACTTGGAGCAGTTTATTAATGCAAAGAAAAAGATTACAGAGAGATTTTACAAAAGAGTTTCTCACAATCGATCATCGACAAATGACCCTCCATGCTCTTTAAATAGAGATCATGGACCAATCGAGTGTTAAGCCATAGATCAATGGCCATTAAGATCAAGGAGAGTATGAACCGTCGGGTCACTCTATGTCGGGAACATATCGTGACCGTCGGATTTCCTAACTATAAATGCATACTAATGCATACTAAAGAAACACACTTTTACCTAACGACATATTAGACCAAGTAGATCTTAACTAACTCCTAAGTGTCTAAATATCCTAACACTTTGACGCGTGAATGTATGATTTCATGTCAAATGTCTGAAAATTGAAGAGAGGGAGAGTGAAGAATGAGTTTCAATTGTTTCTCTGTCTGAGCGAGAGTTTTCCTGCAAGGAGTGCAGTGAAATTGTCCGCAAGGTGTGCGTTGACAGAAGTCAGAGTTCATCTCTGCAAGCTCAGGAGAGATAACACTGTTCTCATTCTTGCAGAAGTGCAAGTTAAGCATAGGAGCCGTGCAAGGGGTGCACAGGCCGAGAAGAGTCTCAGAGGTTGAAAACCTGAACAAATTTGTTGAAAGACTGTTGTCGCAGGGAGTGCACAGAGTCTAAGGATTTCAATTACTTGGAGTGTATTGGAAGAAGTGCCGCAAGGAGTGCGTGCAGGAGTCTTCTTGAAGACTCGAGTTGTGGAGAAATCTCAGGAAGTTTAGTGCCTTGAAGTATTGGAAGAAGGCACAGCAATATCGTTTCGCAGGAAGACAAGTTTTGTGAAGGAACACTTTGTTCATCTTGCAGAAATCGTCAAGGAGGAAATTGACGGTTGAAATCCTACGTGGAGGATTCGTGAAGTCCCGGAAGTCGTCAGATCTCATAGAGGAGCAGGGGAGTTACGGCAGCATTCGTCAAGTGAAATCTTAGGAGGATCCGAACCAACAAGGGCCGTTGGATCATCCACGTAAATCTCTTTTCGGGGTTTCATGAGTTGAAGGGTCGAAATCTTTGTAGCGAGACTCGCGAAATCGCGAAAGGCGAAGTCGCAAAATCGCGAAGGAATCTGAGCCATAAGTTAGAAGGAGGATACGTCTCGTGAAATCACCCGTATTGGGGATTCGGGCATCGGAGGTCAGAAAGGGAAGTCATTCAACTTCGCGAGTGGCGAAGCTGTGAAGTGAATCAGGACCGTCCATTTGAGAGTGGACAGGTGGCGTGCTCGCCAACACGGAAGTCAGACTTTGTTGACCATTTCGGGGTTTCGTTAATTGGAGAACCGAGAGCACAGCATCTGGATTCGCGAAGTCGCGAAGTCTGAGATTCCGAAAGGGCGGGAAGTTCCGTGTGGGACCTGCGTTGATGATGTGTCGAAATTTCGCATTTCGGCATATCGAAGGGTAAGAGGTCGAGACCCTTGTCCCGAAAGTTTCGAAGTCGCGAATAGCGAAACCGCAAGAAAATCACAGCCGTCCGTTAGGAGGAGGATAGGTGGTAGAGATCTAGGGATCTCGCGAACTTGGAGGTTCACCGGGTGAGAGCCCAAAGATCGGGTGCTCCAAGTCGCGAAAGGCGAAATCGCGAGGAGGGCGGATAGCCGTTGGATCCGGGTCACGGGAGGACCATTGGATCAAGAACCCCATCGCATTTTGCATCTCGGGGGTTCAGAGGTCGAAGGGAGTTTTTTTCGACATCAGAAGTCGCGAAGTCACGAAGTGCCGAGAGCCAGCACGAGGGACACATGGCAGAACCACAAAGTGGGCCCATAAAGTGGATCAGCGGGCACACGTCACACATACGGAGGAGTCAACACCCTTTTGACCTCTCACATCTTGGGGACTCGGGAGATAAGGGAACGAAAGTTCGAGTGTTCGACTCATGAAGTCGCGAGTGGCGAGAACAAGAGGAGAAAAGTCAATATCGCCTCTCGGGGGTTCGGGAAAGAAAGGTGCCAAGGTTGGACCTTTGAACCCGCGAAGGCACGAGAGGCGAAAAGTGCTAGTGCTTAGCCTAGCCGACGGCCGCGCAAGGAGGGCGCTGACGGAAGAAAGGGCTATCCCCATTTCGTGATCTCGGGTATTGCGAGATTGGAGGGGAAGAGTCGGGAGCCACGACTCGTGAACTCGTGAGATTGTGAGTTGTGAGAAAGGACCAGTGGGTTGATAAATTACATATTCCAGCAAGGAGTCGAAAGAGTCGATCTGGCTCGGAGGGGTTAAAGAACGATCCTATGAGCGGATCTCGGTCCCGAGGGCCGATAGGTCTACATCAAGTTGGTATCAGAGCACCGAAATGTTTCTTTGCTTTCTGTAGCAGGGAAAAGGAAGATTCACCATGCTGCCGAGAAGAGGAGATAGGCAAACACCCGATCCACCAGAGGGGAGGGAAATGCCAAGAGGAAGAGGTAGGCAGGTGCCAAATCTAGCCATAGAAAGAGAGATGCGTGACTTAAGCGCCAGACTCGAAGACATGGAGGCAGCATAGAGGCGCACAACTGGTGTTGGAGATGTCAGTGATTTCGAAAGTGAAGATGACGTTGGACATGAAAGAGGAGAAGTCACAGCAGAGGATGCAACAAACGAACGCCTGATTAGGGTTGTTGCAAGAATGGGCGCTAAGGCAAAGATGGACATTCCAGTATATGAAGGAAACATGGATGTTGAAGAGCTTCTAGACTGAATTAGAGCTCTGGACACATATTTTGACTATGAAGATGTCGAGGAAGACAAAAAGGTCAAACATGTTGTCACAAGATTGAAAGGACATGCAACATTGTGGTGGGATGAGCTACAAGCTGACAGACGCTGCAAGGGAAAGCAAAAAATCAAAAGTTGGGATAGGATGATCGCGAAGATGAAGGCGAAATTTATTCCCAGGGATTACTAGATTACTTTGTTTTGGAGAATGCAAAATTTGAGACAGAAACTGATGACACTGAAGGAATACACTGAAGAATTCTACAGGCTGAACATTAGGGCAGGTCATCGTGAAAGTGATGATGAAAAAGTTGCTAGATATATGAATGGTCTGAGATACGACATTCAGGATGAGATGAGAATGATGACCATCTGAACGGTGGAAGATGCTTATCAGATGGCTCTAAAAGATGAAGAGAAGATGAGTCGAAAGTAGGGTCAAAGAGGCCGAGGCAGAAGTCAAGCCAGAGGAAAATCAATTGCCCAGGATAGAAATCAGAAACCCAAGGAGGACTGGAAGAAACCTCAGACTCAAACTGGCAGAGGTGGATGTTCATAGAGAGGGAAGCATACCGAATAGAGAGGTCAGTATGCTGATGGAAACGTTTTTCCTTGTACCAGAGGTAGAGGAAGAGGAAGAGGTGGACTGGTAAAATGCTTCACATGTGGAAAAGTCGGACACAAGTCTTATGATTGTCCAAACAAAAAGAAAGAAGGTGGTGAAACTCACATCGCTGAAGCACAGAGGCGGAATGTTGAGGCAGAAGATGCTGAAGGTGGAAGATCGTTGATGATGCAAAAAGTTCTCTTAACGCCAGAGAAGGAGGTGGAGAATCCGGTCCAAAGGAACAGTCTTTTCCGGATTGCTTTCAAAACCAAGGATAGGGTATGCAAAGTCATCGTGGACAGTGGTAGCACAGATAATCTCGTTTCTACAGAGATGGTAGAAAAGCTGGAGCTGGAGACTATTGAACATTCGAGCCCATACAGAGTTTCGTGGCTACAAAAAGGGCATCAGGTAAATGTCATTAACAAAGTTTAGTTGAATTTAAAATAGGAGGGTATAAAAATGAAATACTTTGTGATGCTATTCCCATGGATGTTTGTCATCTAGTGTTGGGTAGACCATGGTAGTATGACATAAATGTGATTCATGATGGGAGGAAGAACACACACACCCTAGAGAAGAATGGGAGAACTCACATGTTGTTGCCGATTAAGGACAAAGAGGTGAAACCTGAAGTAAGCAACATTGTACTTCTCATGCATGGGAAGGAACTTCTTACAGAGGTTAAGAAGAAGGAAGATCCACAATTCATTGTGGTCAGGAAGCCTAAGATTGTTTTAACAAGTACAAGGGTAGATGATTTACCGGAAGAGGTTCAGAAACTGTTGGAAGAGTTTGCTGACATAGTAGTGGACGAACTACCTTGTTCGTTGCCACCGATCAGAAGTGTAAGTCATCATATTGATCTCATACCTGGAGCTAGTTTACCAAACAAAGCAGCGTACAGATTGACACCGTAGGAGAATGAAGAAGTCAAAAGACAGGTCCAGGATTTAATGGACAAGGGGTTGGTTAGAGAAAGCTTGAGTCCATGTGCTATTCCGATAGTGCTCAGTCCGAAGAAAGATGGAGGCTGGAGGATGTGTAATGACTCAAGGGCAATCAACAAGATAACCATCAGGTACAGATTTCCATTGCCAAGGATGGATGATTTGATGGATTGCTTGAGTGGAGCCAAATTTTTTTCAAAAATTGATTTGAAAAGTGGATATAACTAGATTCGTATGAGAGAAGGTGATGAATGGAAGACAACCTTCAAGACTAACGAAGGGTTGTATGAATGGCTTGTTATGTCGTTTGGCTTAACGAACGCGCCAAGTACTTTCATGAGGTTGATGAATGAAGTCCTGAAGGATTTCATCGGAAAATTTTTCATTGTGTATCTGGATGACATACTGATTTTCAGTAAAACAGAAGCAGAGCATCTAAAACATTTGGCTACAATGATGAAGAGGCTACAACAAGAGAAGCTGTTGATAAATATGAAGAAATCTTCATTCATGAAGACAGAGCTCATTTATTTGGGATTTGTTATTTCTGCAGACAAGTTGAGGATGGATCCAGATAAGGTTGATCCAGGTGGATATCGGTGGACACCCACCTTCTCCAACTGGCCCAAAACATGTTTTTGGCAATTTTGGTAATTTACTATTTTTAGCAGTTTTTAACTTCCGGGGCCATTTTGAGGCCCTAAACGACGTTTTTTTTTTTGAGAAAATAAGGAGCAACATGGATCATAGATATGTTGCTCATCCAAAAGTTGTAGTCCTCGAATAGATCTTTCCAACGAGCTATCATACGCATAAAACAAAGATCGTATGCAAAAGTTACGACCCCGGGAAGTTGATGCACCAACTTACCCAAACGGGGCCCACATGACTTTTAGCGCTTCATCTCCTAGGGTTAGGTTTTTGGATGTCTAGGGTTTTTGGCATTCCTGCTTATTGTAAAAAGGCCTTCAGAGCCTCACTGTAATCATCTTCTCATGGATGCGAGTAGCCGTCACATCTCTTCTCAGAGATAAGCTACCACCATTCTAGCGAGTCTTTCACTCTGTATTTTACAGTCTCTGTACATTTATTTCGTTAATCGAAATCGTGTATTACTGTATATCTGTGACTCTTGTTTTATTTCTGCTATATCTCTATTATATTTTTGTCTCTCTTGCAATATCTCTAAATATTTATGTGTTATATCTCCACTCTCATTTCGTGCCGAAAATAATCCGGATCAAAGGTGGAGGTAATTAAGAATTGGCCATCACCGAAGAGTATCTTTGAGGTGAGAAGTTTTCATGGATTGGCTAGTTTCTACAGGAAGTTCATCAGGAATTTTAGTGGAATTAGTGCACCGATGATGGACACTATGAAGAAGAGACACAAGTCTTTTCACTGGACAGAAGAGGCTGAGAAAAGCTTCAATTTGTTGAAGAAGAAAATCACGGAACAACCAATTCTGGTGTTGCCGGATTTCAAAAAGACATTTCAGGTAAAATGTGATGCAAGTGGATTTGCAATAGGAGCAGTCTTGAGCCAAGAAGACAGGCCGATAGCATACTTCAACGAGAAGCTGAATGAAGCGAAAGTGAAATACTCCACGCATGACAAGGAGTTCTATGCTATTATCCAGGCATTGAAGAAATGGAGGCATTACTTAATCCCGAAGGAGTTTGTCTTATACAGTGACAATCATGCTTTGCAATTTGTGACTCAACAGGAGAAGTTGAACCAAAGACATGTTAAATGGGTTGAATACATGCAGAACTTTACTTTTGTAACTAATCATATTTTTGGAACTGCTAACAAAGTTGCTGATGCTTTGAGAAGGAAATGTTTGCTGTTGCAGGAGTTCAGAGTCAAAACATTGGGTTTTGATGATCTCAGGGACATGTACAGAGATGATCCAGATTTTAAACAAGTGTATGAAGCAGCTAAGAATCCAATTCTCAGGGACAAAAGTCAGTGGACATAATACATGATCCAGGAAGGATTATTGTTTAAGGGTAATCAACTTTGTATTCCTAAATGCTCCATGAGGGAGAATCTGTTGAAGGAGAAACATAGTGGAGGATTGGACAAACATTTCGGTCATGACAAGATGTTCTCAAAGCTAAATGAGTCATATTATTGGCCAGGAATGAGAGCAGACATCAAAAGATTTGTGGACAGATGTAGAATTTGTCAGCATTCAAAAGGGAAGAGGTAGAATGCAGACTTTTATCAACCATTACCCATACCTGACAGACCGTGGGATGCAGTCAACATGGACTTCATATTGGGGCTGCCGAGAACACAAAGAGGGTTTGATTCAATCTTTGTGGTAGTGGATAGATTTTCTAAGATGGCACACTTTATACCGTGTCAGAAGACCAGTGACACAACTCACATTTCGAATCTGTTTTTCAAAGAGGTCATTCGACTTCATGGCTTACCAAGGAGCATAGTTTCGGATCGAGACACCAAGTTCGTGCGACACTTCTGGAGGACCTTATGGAAAAAGCTGGGAACAAATTTATCGTTTAGTTCAACTTATCATCCTCAGACGGATGGACAGACAGAAGTTGTGAACAAAAGTTTGGGAGACTTGCTGAGGAGCTTGGTGATAGAACACCACAGTCAGTGGGATAATATTATGCCATAGGCGGAATTTGCTTATAATGATTCAATCAACAAAAGCACAGGGTAGAGTCAATTCCAGATTGTTTACGGGATGCAGCCAAGAGGAGTTTCAGAATTGAGAGATTCAAAACAGAATGCAACTAGGAGTTCTAGTGCAGAGGAGTTCGCAGAAGCGATGAAGGAACTTCACAGCCAGGTGAAGGAGCGACTGCAGAACTCGAGCCAAGAATATAAGCACAGAGCAGATCAACACAAGAGACAACTTCAATTTGAGGTTGGTGATTTGATTCTAGCACATCTGAGAAAGGAAAGATTCCCAAAAGGGACATATAACAAACTGAAGATGAAGAAGATCGGACCATGAAAGGTCTTGAAGAAATTTGGGGCAAATGCTTATGAGATTGAATTACCCGATGGGATCAGAATTTCTCTGATATTCAATGTCTTGGATTTGTACCCTTACAAATTTGAGGAAGAAGGAACAAGTGATGAACAACCAGAGATTCAGTGGAGAAAATAGATGCCAGTTGCAGAAAAGCCACAGATGGAAAGCATACTGGACAAAAGGGTTAGCAAGAGGACCAGAAGAAAGGAATACTTTGAATACTTGGTCAAGTGGAAAGGACATCCAGTTGAAGATGCCAGCTAGGAAATTGAAGTAGAGATCCAGAAGCATGGACAGACCGTGTGAGAGCTCATGGATAGGAGCCCATGAAAATTTTCAAGTGAGGGAGTATGATGCAGGAGCATCGCCAACGTCAAGCGAGCGTGGGGCAACGCCAACGCATTTTGGGCACATGATAAATTGTTTGAATGTTTTTGAAGTGGATATGCCAAACATAAATGAAACAATTAAGGAAGGGCGTACTTCCATATTGTAAATAGACCTTGAGCGTCCCGCTCTCATCTGTATTAGGTGAAGCCATTTATGTTAATGAATGTAGGTAGGTAGCTTTGAATTCTCAGATTAGACGGTTTTAGGAGCTGGAGGGAAATGAGATATAGACACCCTCATTTGTATCATTGTAACATTTAGCAGCATTATGAGAAGAGAACATAGAGGAGAGCAGAAAACTGTATAGAAGAACCCATGTACAAACGTTCTGAGCTTAATAGATGAAGTTTGATTCAGAATCATGGCGTTCAAATACTTTCTATGTAAGAATGATTGAATGTTATGCTCATGATTGTTTACTCCCTGTCATGCATTTTCTTTGACGCATGAATGTATGATTTCATGTCAAATGTCTGAAAACTGAAGAGAGGGAGAGTGAAGAATGAGTTTCAATTGTTTCTCTGTCTGAGCGAGAGTTTTCCTGCAAGGAGTGCAGTGAAATTGTCTGCAAGGTGTGCGTTGACAGAAGTCAGAGTTTGTCTCTGAAATCTCAGGAGAGATAACACTGTTCTCATTCTCGCGGAAGTGCAAGTTAAGCACAGGAGCCGTGCAAGGCATGTGCAGGCCGAGAAGAGTCTCAGAGGTTGCAAACCTGAACGAATTTGTTGAAAGACTGCTACCGCAGGGAGTGCACAGAGTCTAAGGATTTCAATTACTTGGAGTGTATTGGAAGAAGTGCCGCAAGGAGTGCGTGCAGGAGTCTTCTTGAAGACTCGAGTTGTGGATAAAGCTCAGGAAGTTTAGTGCCTTGAAGTATTGGAAGAAGGCGCAGCAATATCGTTTTGCAGGAAGACAAGTTTTGCGAAGGAACACTTTGTTCATCTCGCAAAAATTGTCAAGGAGGAAATTGACGGTCGGAATCCTCCGTGGAGGATTCGCGAAGTCCCAGAAGCCGTCGGATCTCACAGAGGAGCAGGGGAGTTACGACAGCATTCGTCAAGGGAAATCTTGGGAGGATCCGAACCAACAAGGGTCGTTGGATCATCCACATAAATCTCTTTTCGGGGTTTCGTGAGTTGAAGGGTTGAAATCTTTGTAGCAAGACTCACGAAATCGCGAAAGGCGAAGTCGCTAAATCGCGAAGGAATCTGAGCCATCAGTTAGAAGGAGGATACATGTCGCGAAATCACCCATATCGGGGATTCGGGCATCGGAGGTTAGAAAGGGAAGTCATTCAACTTTGTGAGTGGCGAAGCTGCGAAGTGAATCATGACCGTCCATCTGAGAGTGGACAGGTGGCGTGCTCGCCAACACAAAAGTCAGACTTTGTTGACCAGTTCGGGGTTTCGTTAATCGGAGAACCGAGAGCATAGCATTCAGATTCACGAAGTCGCGAAGTCCGAGATTCTGAAAGGGCGAGAAGTTTCGTGTGGGACCTGCGTTGATGACGTGTTGAAATTTCTCATTTCGGCATATCAGAGGGTAAGAGGTCGAGACCCTTGTCCCGAAAGTTCCAAAGTTGCGAATAACGAAACCGCGAGAAAATCACAGCCATCCGTTAGGAGGAGGATAGGTGGCAGAGATCTAGGGATCTCGCGAACTCGGAGGTTCGCTGGGTGAGAGCCCAAAGATCGGGTGCTCCAAGTCGTGAAAGGCGAAATCACAAGGAACACGGATAGTCGTTGGATCCGAGTCACGGGAGGACCGTTGGATCAAGAACCCCATCGCATTTCACATCTCGGGGGTTCGGAGGTCGAAGGGAGTTGTTTTCAACATCAGAAGTTGCGAAGTCGCGAAGTGCTGAGAGCCAGCATGAGGGACACGTGGTAGAACCACGAAGTGGGCCCAGAAAGTGGACCGGCGGGCACACGTCACACATACGGAGGAGTCAACACCCCGTTGACCTCTCGCGTCTCGGGGACTCGAGAGATAAGGGAAAAAAAGTTCGAGTGTTCAAATCGCGAAGTTGCGAGTGGCGAGAACAAGAAGAGAAAAGTCAATATCGCCTCTCGGGGGTTCGGGAAAGAAAGGTGCCAAGGTTGGACCTTTGAACCCGCGAAGGCGCGAGAGGCGAAAAGTGCTAGCGCTTAGCCTAGCTGGCGATCGCGCAAGGAGGGCGTTGACGGAAGAAAGGGCTATCCCCATTTCGCGATCTCGGGTATCGCGAGATTGGAGGGGAAGAGTCGAGAGCCACAACTCGCGAACTCGCGAGATTGCAAGCTGCGAGAAAGGACCAGTGGGTTGATAAATTGCAGATTCCAGCGAGGATTTCAAAGAGCCGATCCAGCTCGAAGGGGTTAAAGAACGATCCTGTGAGTGGATCTCAGTCCCGAGGGCCGATAGGTCTACATCAAAATGTTGTGTGGACGTCTCAGCTCCAACTACGACTCTTTTATCATATATTCAATAGAGGTGCTTTAGAAACCAAAGTGATTAGCTAAGGAATAATTGTAATCAATGAATATTCCAACGAATGCATAAGAAGAGCGATGTGTATGACATCTCTCCAACAATACAATGGATAAGATAAATGAAAATGGTGTGTAAAAGATGTGGGGAGAGTGTTACAGACTATAGAATACTCAACCTCCCTCAAACACTATGCATACTTAGCTCAATCATTAATTCAAGCGATGCCAAATCATAGACCTAAATTTGGCTCATGGATTCACCACGAAATAAACTTTGAATTGAGAAAACTTGATGCAAAATCAATTTACTGTGGAGGTGCAACTAACAGGGATTGCAAATCAATTTAATGAGTTTATGTGCAATAGCATGTGATGCATTCATAGAAATCACATCAGAGTTAGATATTCATATAGAGCCACATAATTGGCACACATATTTCAACATTTAATAGGGATTTTATTAAGCTCAAGAGATAATTATAAAGAAGTGAGCTATACATAGAGTTTGTATATTGTTTCTCACTAACAATACAAATTTTCAAATGGCCATGGCTCAAAGACACCTTCACTTATTGTGGATAGGCTCTTGATTCCTTTGTCCATCGATCTTCAAGTAGGTTACCCTCATTGAGCTCTCATCCCTGCTATTTCCCTCCCAAGTTCTCCTTGCATCTCCCTTGTTCATATCTTCATTGCAACCTTCATTTTTTTAATAGGTTGCGTTTGATTTGTTTCCACTTCTAGTTTTTCCAAAATCCGACAATAAAAATAAAAAAACAATTACATGCTTATTACAAATTTACAAAAGGTAAAACAACCAAGTGCTTTGTTATCCCCATTTTGTGGGATAACTAAGGAGATGATTTCTCGAGTCCCTCAAGTTGCAGACATGGAGTACCGAGAGACAACCTGACCAGCAGTGTCCACTTGCAAAGATAGAGACCCACCTAACCACCACAGCTCCATGATCGTCATGACGGTATCCACCACATCAGCTGGCCTCCGGAAGACATTGGGTCTTTCTCCATGAGGTACAAGTTAGGTATTATGGTGAGTTTCATTTCAATATTTGAGGCATTTGAGTTTGTTGCATCTATCACTGCTTTTGATTATGTGACATTTGCTTGGAAATTATGCTCTTTTCCCTGTTTCACCTTGGTGGTTGATATTGCGCCCTAGTAAATGGGTCACCCTTAGGGATATGATTGCTACTAGGAGGTTCTCTTCATATGTCAACATTAAATTCTTGACCATACTTATCACTTTCCACACTTCATCCCCTCATCTCCTTACCTTTTGGGATTTCTGGGTGTACTAACCCAAGAAGGGGTTGTCCCTCACTTCACGGGAAGAAGGGGTTGAAGGCCCAGAGGCTTGTAGTTGGAAAAAGATAAAATCCAAACCATTAACCTTCTAGATGCTCACCTAGGGATCCTGAGGAAAGTGAAATGTCCCTCATAAAAAACTATTGGGACCTGTAAAAGAATGACTAATAACAAAATGGCAACCAGGGAGGAGCATGTGTGGGCACTATTTTTATTGTTTAGGTAGATATCCCACCCATGTTTCCAACTTGGGGAAGCATGATGTGACCAGGGTAGACTCAAGGTGGGCACAATTTTTCATTCTTAGGTAGAATCCCACCTTGGATTCAACTTGGAAGCATCCTAAAAAGAATAAAAGGAAACAAATGGGCTTGGAAAAAGGTTGCATTGAAAACGAAGGTGCAAAACACCCTCTACAAAGGCATCATAAGTGAGACACTACAACCCCTTGTATGTCATGAACCCCAAGACCAAAAGTCTTCCCCTCATTCATAACACATCATTCACATGACTTATAAGGAGGCCCCCTTGGGAAACACCTCTAGACTTGAGGTATGATTCACCCAATAGGACGTTTGTCAATCCTCCCGTACCTGAAATTGGAAAATTGCATAGGGTCTTTGAGCATTAGTTTATTTTGATGAGGTGGTTTGGATGTACTTGCTTAGATGAATCTTTTATTGATTTTATTTACTCATCGTGATTCTTTGAATTGAGATCCTTGAAGGGCGTATCCATTTGTCTTTGCAGGACCCAGTTGGTGGACATATTTGGAGGAACAAGCCTAGCTTGGGATTCCATGGGGCTTGAAGCCCACAGGTTGGATGCCAAGGGCCCACATGTCGGATCATGAAGACATGACTTTGGAGACCTAGAAGACATCAAGGATGACCTAACCTAGCCCCTACCACCCAAACATTATGTCCAAGAAGGCCAAAATGTCACCCTTGAAGGTTTGACATCATAGTGGGGCCAGGGTTTGGTGGTGGTTAAGGACACTTGGCACATTTTGGAGGAAAGAGCCCTTGGATCGTGGAGGAGATGGCTTGAATTGAAGACACTTGGATTTTGGAAGCCTAACGTCCCTTCTCCAATCTTAACGACTTTACTTAAAGTGCCAAAAGTTACCCAAAAGGAGGGTGACGTCATATTTTAAGGTTTCTTTCATTTGCAAAAGTATGAATTAAATAATATTATTTTGTAAAGGGGAAAGATTAGGTTTGTTGACCCCGTATCTTGTGGTTTACCCTAAATTATGTGGACAAACTATGTTTAAGACATTTTGTATAAATAGAGATCATTTGTATCTCATTTCATCATAGCTCTCCCATTATGAGAAGCCTTCCTAGTTGAAATTTGTGCTCTCTTTGGGAAATCTCTATCTCTTGTGCTTTTGTTATGGTTTCTTCATGATATTGGTGGAATAAGTAGTGCACTACCTCTCTTGGAGCTAGTTTCTTGCATTTGTGGTGGATTTATCTTGGTAAGAGGAAGTTTATCTTGTCATTTCTTGGACTAGTTAGGGATTTATCTTGTTGATGCTTCATTGCTTGGTTACAAGTTTGATTTTCTAGATTTATTGGGGAGTATAAGGATTTACAACCCCACCATTATCTATCATTTTTGTCTAGAATTTATTTGTTGCACAAAGTTTTACTAGGAGAAGTAAAAGGGTTTACACCCTCCTAGTTAACATCGCTTGCCTTGGGGAGTAACAGGGTTTACACCCCCAAGGAGATAGCATTGTGTTGATGGGTCTTAAATCCCTTGACTCAACAACAGGAACCAAACCCGCCATCGAGGCCCAATTAGACTCTGCAACGTTTAAGATGGAATGGTTCTCTAGATATTGCGATCCAATCGATTTATCGATGGGCTTTATGTTTTCTTCTGAAGGCTCTTCCTTCAGTTAAGACAATTCTTTTTTGTACTTCTCTTGGGTGGGGTTGGTATGAGAGATGCAAGCCAGTATAAACCAACTTGACAAATAACAGGATGAAGTTTTAACTATTGGGAAGAGGTCAAGCTTGGGATAACCCGTTGCTCAAACATGTAGACAGTGATTCTATGCCAAAGGGCCTATTACTAATACATTAACCAAATGAGCATCAAATTATTGTTTGAGAAAAATAATTAACAGAAAGAAAACACATATGTAATCAAGATCACGGTAAGCAAAATAATTCATCCACCATAACATTCATCACATAACAACACAACGATTTATCTTCATCATTAAAGCAAAGAACATCAAAACATTGCACCAGATAACTTGACAACAAAATTAATTGCTCTTACTCATTTACTGCATCATTCATGGAACAGGATAGGAAATAATTCTTCTCCAACTCCAATCACATACATCTGATGAAAATAGCTTGTCTTTGGTCCAGAAGGACTTCTCAGTTCATAGCAGTCTCAAAATAGTTATCAACAACCAAAAAGAAAGAGTTCTTACAACAACCATCGACCCTTGACTAATTGGTCGATGTCCTTATTTATAATATAAAATTCAACCGAAATTAACGGCTAAGTACAGTTTGAACCAAATAAAAATCGCCACGTGGCGTTATCATCTAATAGTTTCTTCAACAATCCACGCGAGATGTTTCTTGAAAAGGGTGACTCCTTTCATATTCAGACCAGCTGATAAATAGTTCTTCACAAGTGTTGGCCCACAGAAATCTGTGTTGTTCCATTGGAGCCACAGATATCCCTCTGATGTCTGTTGCATGCACTCGGTACTTTGATAGATTGAAGTTCAATTGTTGAAGCATGGTTCAGGCTCTGATCGGATATTCTGCGAACTGTTGTACTTGCCCTGGCCTTGCACCGATTATCTTTGCGAATTCTTCGATACAAAGTGAGTCATGTTTGACATATAACTGGAACACATCACTCAGGTTGATAAATTCATCGGGGGTGCCGAACCCAGGGATCCTGACATCCTTCATTGCTCCGATGATTCAGTTTCGGTGTTTCTTTTAGTTCTTTGGTGAGGTCACAGGATGAGCTTTGTTCGATAGTCGGGAGGATTTTTCCTGCAATCAAAGTAGAGCTAGTTTAGTGATTAAGCAACCTACGATAAGAAATAAATAAATTGAAAATATTAACGCGTACCTGCGTAGCTCGCTAGTCACAGTCGTTTTAATACTTTCGTGATCCCAGGCGCTCCTTTGAATGACCTGTGATGACCTAGCTGAAGCCGCCGCTTATTTTTAGTTTAAATGAATTACGTCAGCGTGCCATAGGGTGGAAGATCAAGTACGACATACATGAGCGTATAAAGTGTCATAGTAATCACTTGACCTTTGGGGCCAAAAGGAAGCGTTGAAGATGGGTGTGCGCGTGTGTGCTCCCAAAAGGTCAGATACCGTAAAGGGAAAGTTGTTAAATGCATCCAGAATCCGTATCACCAAGTGTGTCAAACATCATTCGTCAATAACGGAGGTTCAGAAGTTCAAAAAGATCGGAAGGATCATACTGCACGTTCCCTACAACTCTGATTCGACAGTGTTTACATGTTCTGGATTGCATCCGTTGGGCAATTGTGGTGAGTCGAGTTTCCAAACTATCACGTCACGAGGTGCGGGTGTTTTATTGGCACGCTCTGTTTCTCTCCTTCATTTCTCTATAAATTCTAGGAGATCTGTGGGGAATGCATATGCCGAACTTAAATCCTCTGGAATTCTGGTCCGACGAGTTTATTTTGGCGAAGTTTTGTGTAATAGTCTTTATGTGGTATACCTAGGGAGGTAATGTGGGGTACCTAGGGAGGTACCCAATGGGAATGTAGTTATGTGTTATTAGTGGAAGTCATTTAATATATGGGAATGTGGTCATTCAATGTAAGGTGAACTAGGTCCACTATATTAATAAAGGCCCACTATGGTAGTTGGATGTAATAAATGTGAGAATGCTCTCTAGAAGGTTCCTAGGAGATAGGGAGAGCTATATAAAGAAGTCTAGGCAATGTAATGAAACATAGTGAAGAATATTGTCATTGTACAAGCAAGGATTGCTTGAGGAGTTTTATCCTTCCATAAGGATTAATATATGGTGTTACCCTATTTCAAGGGTTTTCTCTATTTCTTGTGTTCATGTTATGGTGAATGGTTTATGGTTTATTATTGGTTATTTCTGAAGTATATTTGCAGATCTGGTATAGGTACTTAACAATTGGTATCAGAGCACTTTCCTTGGCCGGAGTTGTGGGCAAATATTTTTTATTTTTGCAGATTTGTTTTTCGGAGAAGAAAAAAAGAGGGCCGCGACATTCCAGACATTTTCAGTATATTTCTATGCAAAATTTGCAGAAAAGGGTTGTATATCTGAGTTCCTCTCAGAAAAACACCCAAGTTGAAAAAAAAATCATCCAAAACGGAGTCCGGAAGGTCAAGATATTGAGGTTTTAAAATCTGCAATTTTCAGGGTTTTTTTGCGGACGGCGGCGGGATTTGTTTTTATTTCTGTAGCATTTGGAGGCCGAATTTGCCCAAATAAATTACATATCCGAGTTCCTCTCACAATTTCACCCAATTAAAAAAAAAAAATCAGCCGAAACAGAGTCCGGGAAGTGAAGTTATGAGCATTTTAACTTCAACAGTTTTTCAGGGTTTTTCCGAAAAAAGCTGCGATTTTTTGCCGTAACTTATTGTTCTATTTTGGGGGTTTTTTTGATAGCAAGATGTATTTTACAGGGAAATGTGATGGCCCTAGTATTGAATCATTCATTAAAGAAATAAAATCAGTATGGGAAGATACTTGACCCCATTGGGTAGCTCTCAAATTGCAAGGTGATGCTGCCATTTGGTGGAAATCACTTGA
>ML787163.1:319812-345544 GCA_009831015.1 Picea engelmannii
TATATGGTGTTACCCTACCTCAAGGGTTTTCTCTATTTCTTGTGTTCATGTTATGGTGAATGGTTTATGGTTTATTCTTGGTTATTTCTGAAGTATATTTGCAGATCTGGTATAGGTACTTAACACTTTATCACCTGTAGACTCCCGGGTCCCTACGCTGTTGCATCATGGGGTCTCCTTCAAACACGGGGCGAGGTCTGAGAGGTTGTCGGAGCGCCAGGTCTGAGCCCCAACGTGCCTGGGACTCTTTCTTATTGGCTTCTCGTGGCGTTACCAACCCTGGATCATTAAAAAAATTTAATCATAAAAACAAAAGGTATTCAGCTAGTGGGTAAGGGTCAAAATCGAGATCTCGCTCGCGTCAAAAGTGCTAAGAAAAGATTAGTCGCCAAGACTGCCAATATGGGGCGTTATTGGGGTTATTGTTACAACAAGAAATTAATCATTTTGCAATCACCGATGCCGAACTTGTTTCGGGGGTTTGGTGATCGACAATGTCACTCTTCTTTATGCGTGGCGCTTACTGTTACACCTTTTCGCCGAAATCGACGGATCGGTCTTTGGCAAGATCCTTCCCGAGGCCTATTTGTAGAGAAGAAACACTTTCATCGGCCGACGCTGATGAAGGTCGACGCTCAGCTATTTTGACTTCTCAGAATATTTTCATCACCTTTAACTTTTACCGATGTCGAACTTCTGAAGCGAGTCGGGGAAAATTCTAGGTCGCCGATTCCTTGAGTAGTTGTTAAGTCTCATTTAGAGTTAAGATAATTCTTTGTTGTATGTTCAAGTGAACTTTAATCAATTCAAACATGAAACACATAAGATAAGTGAAAGTATCAGTTTCATATCGAAGAGAAAATAGTCAAAATGTAAAATATCGGGTGGTACCCAAAAGGAAATGGTCATAGACCTTTTAGGGTGTGTTGAGTGCTCAACAAATGGCGATTCACTGGGCGAATGCAGAATCTCTGGTTCCCCTTTGTTTCCCTTAGGGTAATAATTCCATGCAGAACATGAAGCACACATATTTATTCATACATACATGTATATATATATTTTATTATTATTATTATTATTATTATTATTATTATTTTATTGAAAGTATTGTTTTAGGGCTTGGTTGTTTACTGGGAGGGCATCAAGTTCCCCCCTCATATTTTGAAACCGATAAGTACCTACCTCGATTTTCTCGGCCACTTGGAAAGGCCCAAGCCATAGGCTCTGGAACTTGGAGTGTTTCCCTTTTGGTTCATTTTCCCTATCCCACTTCAAGACTAAGTCTCCTACTTCAAAGTTCTTTTCCTTAGCCTTATGCTTATCAAACCATCTTTTCACTATTTGTTGGTGGGATAAGAATTTTGACTTAGCCTTTTCTCTTTCTTCTTTCAGCATGAGCAAAGCGTCGATTCTTTGTTGCATGGCTGAGGATGGTTCCTTGTTGGAATCTTGGGCCAATTGAAGAGATGGAAGATAGAGCCCATTTGGGAGGATGGCTTCTTGCCCATAAACCAGAAAATATGCGGAATTTCCTATAGCTTCTTTCGGTGTGACCCTATCATCCCATAGAGCATTATGAAGTAGATTATGCCAATTTCTTTGGTTATCCATAACCATCTTCTTTAATATCCTTACCAGGTTTTTATTTGTTGATTCTGCCACACCATTTCCCCGAGGGTAATAATTTGCAGAGTACTTGATTATGATCCCTTTGTCCAGAGAAAACTCTGTCAATAAGGTAGAAGAGAAATAAGTTGCATTGTCAAAGACCAGAACAGAGGGAACACCAAACCTTGTGATTAGTTGTTGTTCTATAAATTGGATTACTACCTTCTCATTTACCTGAGTCAAATGAATGGCCTCTATCGATTTTGTGAAATAATCGGTGGCAGTAAGAATATACTTGTGCAATTTTGAAGAGCTCGGGGTAATTTCCCCTATTATGTCTAACCCCCATTGTTCAAAAGGGCTCGAGACAATCACAGGATGAAGTGAGATTGCTGCCCTTTTCTCCTTTCCAACGCTTATTTGACAAGTCTTACAGTTCCTAGCGTAGGTATGAGCGTCTTTGAATAAGGTGGGCCAGTAATAGCCAACTCTCAGAATCTTATGAGCGGTGGTGTTTCCTACAAAATGTCCCCCGGCGGGGCCATCGTGGAGTTATTTTAGCACTTTATCAATGTATTCTTGTTCGAGACATCTCAATAGTACTCCATCATAGTTGATCCAGAAGAGCACCGAATTTATAAGGCGATACTGTGCAGATTTTAACCTCAAGGTTCTCCTTTCCCTAGGATTGAGGTTCTCAGGACAAGTCTCGTGATGTAGAAGATAAGTTAAATCCTTGTACTAGGAGTCTTGTCCCGGGGATATGTATGCTATTTCATTACACCATAGTGCTATTTCGTTTTCCCACCCAGAATCTGGAATTGCTTCATCCTGGGCTTCGACTGCGAGCTTGCACAAACCTTGTCCTTTTACTAGTTTGGCAGGTTTTATATCTAGATCAAATTCCTAGACTATTGCCATCCAGTTCCCTCTCCTTTCCCCCATTTCTTGTTGTGTAAACAGGGATCGGACCGTAGGGTGTGGTACAATCACCTTAGTGTGATTCTTGAGGATGTAAGACATGAAATGCTTGACTGCCTTATAGAACGCGTAGGCATGTTTGTCTATGGCAGGGTAATTGAGCTTAGCTCCTTGAATATTGGTACTCATAAATGACACTGGGGCTTCGTTGTTGTCATCATCCTTTTGATTCAAAACCGTAGCTAGCGATTGGTCGGAGGCGAAAGTATAGAGGGAAAAATCTCTATTAAAATTGATACTTCGCAACACCGGGGCCCGGGATATGGCAACTTTGATATTGACGAAGGCGTATTTTTGCTCATCATCCCACTTAAATTCGGCATCCTTGCAGATCATCTTTTGTAAGGGTTTGATGATTTCGGCGAAGTCGGGAGTGAATTTCCTTACAAAGTTGATTTGCCTGAAAAAGGACTGCATAGCTTTCTTGTTATGGGGTAGTGGGAGTTGAGCTATGGCCTTAATCCTTTCGGGGTCTATGTGAATCCCTGCTTGTGATATAATATGGCCTAACAAATTACCTTCCTCGACACCAAAAATAGTTTTCTTAGGGTTCAGAGATATATCGTGTTTCCTGCATCTCTCGAAAATCCGAGTTAAGTGTCGGATGTGATCTTCTCTATTCTTCGAGTACACTGTAATGTCATCTAAATACACTACCACACATCTATTGATAATTCCTTGGAAAGATACGCCCATGTCCCTTTGGAAGGTTTCTCCTGCGTTGATTAACTCGAAAGGCATGCATTTATAAGCGAAGGTTCCACATTTGGTTCAGAAGGTGGTTTTTAAATGATCTTCTTCTGAAACCAATACTTGGTTGTAGCCTGAGAAACCTTCTAGTAGGGAGATAATCTCTGAGCCCAACATGGTCTGCAAGAGTTGTTCCATCGGCGGGACAAGATAATTGTCCTTTTTGGAAGCTCTGTTGAGGTTTCGGAAATCCATGCATAATTGGATTTCTCCTGACTTTTTCCTTGCCGGAACAAGATTTTCTACCCAAGCGGAATGCCTAACTTGGAAAATTATCTTCGCATCTAAAATCTTCCTTAACTCCTGATACATGAGAGGTTCCAGGGATGGATGATACTTTCAAAGCTTTTGCTGGAAAGGTTTTATTTCGAGTTTCAATGGGATGGTGTGTTGAATAATGCAGGTGTCATACGTTTTCAAATCCTTATAGGACCATGCGAAGATGTCCTGATATTGTCTAAATAATTTGAGGTAGGATTTCATCTCTTCCTTAGATATGGTTTTGCCAAGGTTCACATTCTTCGGGTTCTCTGGAGTTCCAAGATTTATAGTTTCATGGAGGGGGCAAGAGCTACTAGTCTTTGAGTTTTTAGGTCCTTTAAATAATTCCTTCAGATCAAACAGATTCTCTAGATTAGATACCCCCCTCGGGATTGTGTGAGCCTTCGGTTTTGTCCTAAGATCGATTCCTATTGATTTCTCTTGGAACTCTTCATCATCAATAGCGAGATCTTTGAAATTGTCTTAGTTGGTTAAGAATTTTATGATCTATTCATCTCCCTCAAAGACTTTCCAATTAGAAATGTTATTAGGTACTGATGGTTTGTAGAGAAGTTCTACAGTGAATCGGGAGGCTTCATAATATTCTAGAGGCGACCGTCTGGAAGCGCCCGTGGCTAAGGAGTCAGAAAGAACATTCTTTTCCGTAGGAATCATCGTGATATTGAAAGCCTCAAAGTGCTCTATTAAACTATGCACCTCCTGTTGGTAGTTCTTAAGATGACGTGAATTGTGGTGTATAGTATTCCTTACTTGTCTAACAATAATTTCAGAATCTTTGAAAACTTTCAATTCTATGACATCCAGATCTATGGCTTTCTTTAACCCTTGTACTAGAGCTTCATACTCAACAGTGTTGTTGGTACATTCGATTCTAGTCTACAGGACAAGAAATGACATTTACCTTTATGGTCGATGAGGATGCACCCTGCTCCTGACCCTTCTTGTGATTTATATCCATCAAAATAGAGGGTCCAAATGGGTGAACGATAGTCACTCCTTTCTATTTCCTCTTTAATGTTTTGTTCTCCGATCTTTTCTCCCACAAGTCCAAGCGCAGAGTTTTGACAGAAGAGAGAGTCTCCCGTCGACATCGATGATTCTTCTTGGAAAATCGTTTTGGATTTTTGGGTAAATGAAACATTAGATAAGAGAGGAGAAAAGTTCTTGAAATGGGAATCACAGGAATAATTACCCAACACAGGAAAGTCCATGGATGCGGGTTCGTTCGGGGTTTCTAGATCAGTGACCGTATGCTTAAGATATTTCTCCCTATCAATCCTGATCATGTTGTTGTATCCCTTCAGTGGTAGCCAAAGGTGTGCCCAATCTGTACTGAAATATCCATTGAGCTTTTCAGACCAATCTCGGCTCAACAATAGCCCATATGCCTCTGGGATATCTACTACAATGATGTCAATCACTTGCACAAAATTAGGATGTGTCACTATCCTGATCATCACATCTTTGAGTTCTCCCATGACCTTGACTTGGGTTCTATCTAATTGTATGACATGCTTATAACTTTTGAGAGGGACAACGCCTAATTTATTACAAATGGCCAAGGGCATCACGTTGGAGGACGCCCCAGAATCTACCAAGCAATTGTGAAGGTTCCTGTTGAAGACTTCAAACGTCAGGAGGAAAGGTGGAACAAAGAGATTTTCCCTCCTATCTCCCGAACAAGTGTTCACAGTTGGCTTTCTCACCGGATTGGTGGAAGACATATTTCTTTCTAGATCACTTGCCACCACCGGGTTTCCTACGGAGCTCAGAGCCTGCAGCAGAAAGTCTTTCTGCTGGGGGATCCTACACATGTCCATAACAGATATGTTGGCCCTTAACTTTTTTAAATCTTCGACCACGTTATAATCTATTTTGGGTGATTCCCAGGTGTGAATGCTTATAGGCTTCTTGCCAAAAGCGGAAGGCATTTTTGGGCGATTGAGAGTTGCCTTACTCTTTGAGACCTGGGCGACGTCAACATATTTCGATCCAGGCGGACCCTTACTGTGTGTCTGTGTCGCCGATACTTCTGTGGGTCATTCCTGGGACTCAAACAGGTCACTGGAAGGCATGATCATGTCGGGATCCCATATAAGCATGGTCGTGTCTCGTGGTGGATCAATCTCTTCATGATCGACACTATTGATAGCCGAACTACTTGGATGTTCGATTAGGGAGACTTCATCTAGGAATCGATTGGCCATCAAATTCATGGCATGTACCCATTGGGGGAAGTTTATTTCGGAGTGGTTTTCCTGATGATACGTGTAGAAAGAATTAGACGCGACGTTCCCTAGATCAATATTTAAGTTGCCTGGGGGAGGTTCAATTGCTTTGAATGATGAGTTTCTTTTAAAGAAAGGCTTATAGGGCCTTTGGCCTAGGTTTCCCTCCCCTGCGCTTCTCTTCATGTCTATAATCTCATTTGATAATTTCTTAACCATGCGTTGTAGATCCTCTATATCCCTATTACCCTTATCGGGAGTTTGTTCGGCCGGTTTCCCGGACGGTCTAGTTAAAAGGAGTCCTCTCCTAGGAGGGGGTTGGGTCTCTCTTTTCTCTAAAGAAGTCTGGCCTTCCTTACATCCTTTCATCTGGAACTCTATCATCTTGGCTTCTTCAAAATTTTCCGCAAGGGTTTGCTTAACGACTATTTTCAAAAACATAGAAATAGAAGCCGGAAGCGCATTGGCATAAACCTCGATTTGCAATTCTTGAGTTGGCTTCACCGCAGGCTAGAATTTGTTTAAAATGGTAGTGAATCTTTGACCCTCTCTTTTGGGGTCATGGTGGCTGCGAACAAATCAGGCATTAGGGCTCCCGTAGTAGTTTCTTCTGCAAATTTGTCTAAAAAATCTTTTTGGAACTTAGTCCAGCTAGTTATAGCTCCTACACGTGGAAGATGAATTTTCAAATGTGTAGGGAAATGTTTGCAAACTACGTCTTCATGTTGAATGTTCATCAACCTGATCACAAGTATGAATTTCTTGATATGATCTTCAGGTAAATCTGAAGTCTCGGGATCATACTTGGGGAGCAGCTTTTCTGGGTGCCGGGGAAGATTATGTACTTGTTCGGGGACGATCATGGCGTCTCCGACCAACCAAGGTTGGTTGTATTGGAGTGGTATTTCCCTTTCCTCCCCATGATCATTATTACGTTCCATATCTTCAGAATCCGAGTTGAGCTCCTCTTCTTCCGAAAAATCATTTGGCTCGGAGATATTGTCAGCTGGCATTTCGGGTATTAGATCAAGCGATTCTTGGATTTCGGTAATCGTGAAATCTATCAAGTCTTCTACGGAGTGTACAGAAACTTCTTCGAAAGTACTAACCATTGGTCTGCTTTGTTGTTTTCTTCGAGGAAGGAAATGAGCTAAGGACAACGTGTCGATTTGCCGGGCGTAGGCTCTAGTAATTCTCTGGAACTGATTCACTTCCTCGTGAGGAAGGGCATAAGGTATTTCAGGGTGAAAAGGTTCTTCCTCGGGCTGGGGTGATTTACCCGCTTTGGGAGTACTCAGTAAGTGTGGGTTGTATGTTGAATGACTAGCCATGCATGTGGACCGTTACGAATCTGTAGGTTGTTCGAAATACTATATAAATTATATACTCAACCATTCATTCTCAGGCCCTCCTTCTAGCGCCAATTCTGTTGATGGGTCTTAAATCCCTTGATTCAACAGCAGGAACCAAACCCACCACCGAGGCCCAATTAGACTCTGTAGCATTTAAGATGGAATGGTTCTCCTGATCTTGCGATCCGACCAATTTATCGATGGGCTTTATGTTTTCCTGTGAAGGCTCTTCCTTCAGTTAAGACAATTATTTTTCTGTACTTCTCTTGGGTGGGGTTGTTATGAGAGATGCAAGCCAGTATAAACCAACTTGACAAATAACATGACGAAGTTTTAACTATTGGGAAGAGGTTGAGCTTGGGATAACCCGTTGCTAAAACATGCAGACAATGATTCTATGCCAAAGGGCCTAGTACTAATACATTAACCAAATGAGCATCCAATTACTGTCTGAGAAAACTAATTAACAGAAAGAAAACACACATGTAATCAAGATCACGGTAAGCAAAATAATTCATCTACCATAACATTCATCACATAACAACACAACGATTTATCTTCATCATTAAAGCAAAGAACATCAAAACATTGCACCAACTAACTTGAAAACATAATTAATTGCTCTTACTCATTTACTGCATCATTCATGGAACATGATAGGAAATAATTCTTCTCCAACTCCAATCACATACATCTGATGAAAATAGCTTGTCTTTGGTCTAGAAGGACTTCTTAGTTCATAGCAGTCTCAAAATAGTTATCAACAAAAAAAAAGAAAGAGTTCTTACAACAACCATCGACCCTTGACTAATTGTTCGATGTCCTTATTTATAATATAAAATTCAACCGAAATTAACAGCTAAGTACAATTTGAACCAAACAAAAATTGCCATGTGGCATTATCATCTAACAATTTCTTCAACAATCCACCTGAGATGTTTCTTGAAAAGGGTGACTCCTTTCATATTTAGACCAACTGATAAATAGTTCTTCACAAGTGCTGGCCCACGGAAATCTATGTTGTTCCATTGGAGCCACATATATCATTCTGATGTCTGCTACATGCGCCCAGTACTTTGGTAGACCGAAGTTCAATTGCTGAAGCATGGTTCGGGCTCTGATCGGATGTTCTGCGAACTGTTGTACTTGCCCTGGCCTTGCACCGTTTATCTTTGCGAATTATTCGGTCCAAAGTGAGTCCTGTTCGGCATTTAACTGGAACACGTCGCTCAGGTTGATAAATTCATCCGGGGTGCCGAACTCGGGGAGCCCGACATCCTTCATTTCTCCGACGATTCAGTTTTAGTGTTTCTTTTAGTTCTTCAGCGAGGTCACATGATGAGCTCTGTTCGGTAGTCGGGAGGATTTTTCCTGCAATCAAAGTAGAGCTAGTTTAGTGATTAAGCAACCTACGATAAGACATAAATAAATCAAAAATATTAATGCGTACCTACATAGCTCGCTAGTCCCAGTCTTTTTAATACTTATGTGATCCCAGACGCTCCTTTGAATGACCTGTGATGACCTAGCCGAAGCCGTTGCTTCTTTTTAGTTTAAATGAATTACGTCAGCGTACCATAGGGTGGAAAATCAAGTATGATAGACATGAGTGTATAAACTATCATAGTAATCACTTGACCTTTAGGGCCGAAAGGAGGCGCCAGAGATGGGTGTGCGTGTGTGTTCTCCCAAAAGGTCAGATACCGTAAAGGGGAAGTCATTAAATGCCTCTAGAATTCGTATCACCAAGCGTGTCAAACATCATTCGTCAATAACGGAGGTTCGGAGGTTCAAAAAGATCGGAAGGATCGTACCGCACGTTCCCTGTAACTCTGATTTGATGACGTTTACACGTTCTGGATTTCATCCGTCGGGAAGTTGTGGTGTATCGAGTTTCCAAAACATCATGTCGCGAGGCATGGGTGTTTTATTGGCACACTCTATTTCGCTCCTTTGTTTCTCTATAAATTCTAGGAGATTTGTGGGGAATTCATATGCCGAGCTTAAATCCTATGGAATTCTGGTCTAGCGAGTTTATTTTGGCGAAGTCCTGCGTAATAGTCTTTATCACCTGTAGATGCCTGGGTCCCTACGCTGTTGCGTCATGGGGTCTCCTTCAAACACGGGGCAGGGTCTAAGAGGCAGCCGGAGCGCCAGGTCTGAGCCCCAGTGTTCTTGGGAATCTTTCTTATTGGCTTCTCATGGCATTACCAACCCTGGATCATTAGAAAAATTTAATCATAAAAACAAAAGGTATTCGGCTAGTGGGTAAGGGTCAAAATCGAGATCTCGCTCGTGTCAAAAGCGCTAAGAAAATATTAGTCACCAAGACTGCCAATACCGGGCGGTATTGGGGTTATTGTTACAGCAAGAAATTAATAATTTTGCAATCGTTGATGCTAAACTTGTTTCGGGGGTTCGACGGTCGACAATGTCACTCTTCTTTATGCTTGGTACTTACTGTTACACCTTTCCGCCGAAACCGACAGATCTGTCTTCGACAAGATCCTTCCTGAGGCCTATTCGTAGAAAATAAGCACTTTCATCGGTCGACGTCGATGAAGGTCGACGCTCGGCTATTTTGACTTCTCAGACGATTTTCATCACCTTTAACTTTTACCGATGCCGAACTTCTGAAGCGAGTCGGGGAAAATTCTGGGTCACCGATTCCTTGAGTAGTTGTTAAGTCTCTTTTAGAGTTAAGATAATTCTTTGTTGTATGTTCAAGTGAACTTTAATCAATTCAAACATGAAACACATAAGATAAGCGAAAGTATCAGTTTCATACCGAAGCGAAAATAGTCAAAATGTAAAATATCAGGTGGTACCCAAAAGGAAATGGTCACAAAACTTTTAGGGTGTGTTGAGTGCTCAACACATTGTTAGCTCTTTATTTGTTTGACTCCATAACCCAATAGCTAAAGTCACTAAGAATAATTTCATTGGAGAAATAAAATCTTGCATTGGTTAACGTGAAAACTCCGGATTTTGAGATTGTCTTAATTGGAATCAATTCTATGCTTAATGTGCTTGGTTGAGCCACTAGGGCATCACCTTTGGCTAAGTGCTTCTTGTTTTTGTCATTACATTTCATTTAAAACCATTAGGGATACATAAACCATAACACAATTTCCTTAATTACTCACTATTCAACCATCTAAAGTTGCTAATAATTTACCCCTACAATCTACTAGGCCTAGGGCATATTTAGTGTGGATTACTTGTGATTTTGGGAAGCTGATTTCTTGGCAGAAACAACTTATTTTCTACAGCCATAAGGATGAAAATTATCATTGCAGTACTTATTTATGACAACCTCATATTCATGCTAAAGTCTTGCTCTTTCATTCTTGAGCTAAACTAGTGTTTGCTAGCTTGTCTCTCGTTTATGTAACTAGACTTTTAGCACTTTATTTGCAGCTCTCACTATCTTTTTGTTGTTGATATATATTATTGTTTACTGCTGCAATTAGGGACAACAAGATTAACTTGTTGGTCCACCTAACATATTACGTGCATACTTGGATTTTCTTGTGTCTCGACAGGTACAATCACCCTTTGCAGGTACTCATACCTCTTGGCAACCATTGGCTACCACCATGCATCTTTCCCAAGCCCTTCCACACTTAGTATCTTGACCTATAGGGGCTACACTTCCATCATCCCACTTTTTGTCTCATTTCCCTGTAGGGTCACCCGAGATTCCCCCCTTGAGGTGATTATTTTATCTCTAAAGTGACGAGTATACATACCTAAGGTGACAATGGTTAAGTGTTCTCTTAGTTGTCACCATTTTGTGGTTGGGTCGGGCTTTGCCCAATCTACAACTTGCGCAATAACATGCTTATTACAAAGTTTGGTGAGGATCTAATTTGGATCAGACCTCCCCATTTGCAGGATTTTGGTCCCCAAAAGCTAGACCATTAAGGAGACGAAAACATAGGGCTTCCATTTGCCTCTCCTTATCCACCATTTCATTGCTAACAAAGGTTGTTTGTTTCTTGCTTGTATACCCCTATTTCATTGCTAGAGGAGTTATTCTCTCTCTCTCTCTTGATGTGCTTTGATGAAGTATGCCTTGCCACCCTTGACCGAGCGATATTTGTTTTCTCTCTTGTAGAAGGAAACATCCCTATCCCACATGTACGGGCTACCAAACATCACTCCAAAAATGTATAATGGTGCAACTTCACATTCTACTTCATTAGTTACATAGCTAGCAATAATGGAAAACTTGAGTTTTCATCTCCGAGTGATTCTCGTAACAATTTTCCCTTGCAACCATGCTAGTGAACTTGGTTGCACTAGATCATAAGTTTCTAGACCAAGCTCATCAACTAATATTTCAGAAACCATATTACATTAAGAACTACTATCAAATAGAGCATTTACCTTCTATTTCTTCACTTGAACTTTGATCTAGAATAGTGCATGTTTATCTCCACTCGCTTTTGGTCGTTGTAATGTGGTGAAAAATACAGCTTCATCCATATCAAAGGTGCTTTCTACCACTTCTTCTTTTGTCTTAGTAGTTTCCTTTTCTTTCCCCTTGGACTTTAGCCACTGTGGATGCAGTTCTGAATGAAATTTCCAACACTTTTCTTCCTTGTTCCCATCCACATCACAATGTTTGCAATGTCTATTAGGATCCATCCTCTTTTTGGCTATGGATACCATATTCTTGTATCTTTTCTTGCTGGTTTCTTCTTGGCCTATATGATATTGTGCCTTAATGGAGTCCAAATCAATGTAGAGATCCTTCTTTCTAACCTCATCTATGATTTTCATGCTAAGAAGCTACAATTGTCTTTGGATATCGTTGAAAAGTCCTCCAAGGTACTTCACCACCACCCTTGGATCTTCCAAATAGATACCCAACCTAATGGATTGCTTCCTAAACTTAGAAGTGTAGTCTTGCACCCCTTGTCCCTGTTCTTGATGAAGGTACTACCACTTCATGAGTTGCTCCTCTTCGTAGCCTATGTGATAAAATTGTGATAAAATTGGAAGTACTATGCTTATGGGATTCTTGCACATCCTTGGTGCATCCACATAACTCTCCCACCAGAATAGATAATGTCTAGTCATCTTGAAATGAGCAAAGGAAATCTGTTGTGTTTCTTGGATTTGATAAAAACCAAAGTAAACTTCCTTTTATTTCAACCAACTATTCAAGACTTCAATATTAATTTTCCCATCATACATGGGTATCTCAAGTTTCTCTTCAACTTTGAAAGGAATATGGGAAGATGAATAAAAACAATGGTTTTTACTTAAATCATTGCACATGGGCTCTTCTTGGTGTGCCTTATCTTCTTCATGTCCAGTCTTTGTTGAGTTTGCTTCCCTATATTTCTTCACCAATAGTTGCATCACCAATTCTACCAATGTAGCAATGATATACTCCAGCATGAGAACATCTAACCTATGGGTCTACCCTATCATATTCTTCATGATGATTCCCCACCATTGGTGGTACTTCGCTTCTATGTAGGCTTGGGAGTAATGCTTGTCCACTATTTTGGTACTGGTTGTACGTGTTTACTGTGTAGGTGTTCTCCGAGTCTTTCAAACCTGGTCTAATACAAGATAATATGTAAATAGTGGGACTATGGCCTATCCATTTCATCAACATAGATGACTATTGTGGAATAAGAAAAATCCTTCTTTGCAAACTTTGTTTTTGAGATGGGTGTCAAACCTAGAAACCATTCAATTCCAAAAATATGATATGTGAGAGAAATGTATACTTTGTTTTTTTTTATGCCAGGAATGAGTTTCAATTTGGAAAACGAGGGTAGATGGAATTCCATTCTCACTCTACAAGTATGCCACTCTATCTTGATGAAAACCATTGTTTCCTTTCATCAATATTATTACAAATAAATGGAAATAGTGATTGAGCCAAAGCCAAAGCCGAACAATGTTAAAGAACCAATAAGATCTATCTCTCTCTCTCTCAACGACTATGTATAAGACAAGCATAAAGAATGTTGTGTATAAGACAAGTGCCAAGATTGTTCTTCAGAGAGGGCATCCTCGCAGCCAAGTCTGTCAATGCCAATACTAATGCATAAGATAAAATAGATCCCAATGGAAATGATATGTGGACTCAACGCCAATTACGACTATTTTATCATTCATTCAATGTAGGTGCTTTAGAAACCAAAGTGATTAGCTAAGGAATCGTTGTAATAAATGAATATTCCAGTGAATGCCTAAGAAAAGCAATGCATACAACATCTCTCCAACAATACAAAGGCTAAGATAAATGAAAATGGTGTATACCAAGTGTGGGGGCAAGTGTTACATGCTATAGAATACTCACTGTCCTCAAACGCTGTGTATACTCAACTTAGTGATTAATTCAAAGCCATGCCAAATCATATGCCTCCATATGGCTCATGGATTCACCATGAAATAAACTATGAATTGAACAAACTTGATGAAAATCAATTTACTATGGAGGAGAGGCCAACAAGGAATGAGAATTGATTTAATGAGCTTGTGTGCAATAACACGTGTTGCATTCACAAAAATCACATTAGAGCTAGATATTCATATAGAGCCACAAATTTGATACACATTTCAACATTTAATGGGGATTTTATTAAGCTTAGGAGATAATTATAGAGGGGTGAGATATACACAGAGTTTGTGTATTGTTACTCACTAACAATACAAAATTATAATTGGCCATGGCTCAGAGACACCTTCGCTTATCATCGATAGGCTCCTTGAGTCCTTCACCCACTGATCTTCAAGCAAGTTTCCCTCTTCAAGTTCTCATTTCTGCTACTTCCCTCCCAAATTCTCCTTGCATCTGCCTTGTTCATCTCTTCACTACAACCTTCATTTTTTTAATGGGTTGCCTTTGGAAGGCCAAGCATCACAATGGTTCATTTCCACTTCCAATTTTGCTAAAAAAAGACAAAATAAAATCAAAAAACAATTACACGCTTATTACAAATTTACAAGAGGTAAAACAACCAAGTGCTTATTACAAATTTTGGTGAGGATCCAATTTGGATCACTCCATGGGTGCATGCACAGACGAGGGTGTGCATGTGGGTGCATGGGTGTACATGCCCTCCCTCCGTCCCTCCCTCCCTCATGCATGCACCCACATGCACACTTTCCACTTACATGCATGGCCTTGCATGTGGTGAGGGTGGGTAGTGGGGGGGGCTGGGAAAGGGTGTGCATGTGGGTGCACAAGGTGCACTGGGTGAGGGTGGGTGTAGGTGTGCATGTGGGTGCATGAACTTGCATGCACACCCTCACTCCTTTGGGGCTCATGTATTCACAAATATGTAGCAAACTTCCCTCCAATTGTTGGAGTTTGACAATAGAACACCCACATGCACACCCTCACACACCCATGTGTATGTGGGTGCATGGTAGGTGCATGTGAGGCATCTAATTATGTGATAAACTTCCTTCCAATTATTGAAATCCGAAAACACATGAAGTTAGAATTCCAATCAATTTAAAACTCTAATTATTTTTTCAAGAATTTAAATTGATCTGAAATTAAAGAAACTCCTAGAAACATCATTCCACCATACACAAAACTTAGATCATAGTATAACTCTAATCATACCTAATTTTTTATCAAATTTATAATAATTTTTTTTTACTATAATATTAAATTATTCTAAATACATACATCGATATATACATCCTTATCCTCTTACCACCCAAAAATCTTTTTACTATAATATTAATTTAGCACCCACGTATACATCCTTATCCGCTTACCACCCTTTTGTTCATTTGGCGTTTACATCCATAATAATATTTTTTGTTCATTTGGCTTTTACATCCATCAATAATATTTTTTTAAATATACTTTTTGAATGCTTTTCCCTTACGTTTTTACTTTACCTTTTGAATGCTTTTGGATCACGTTTTAAATATAAGTATTAGTTATTTCGATATACGAATTACATTTAATGTAATTGTGCCAATGAATTTGGCTGAATACATATAAAATATTAATACACTTTATACTAAAGCCCGAGGAGGATTAGAGTTATAAAGCCAAAGGGGTGAGCACAAAAGCATTAACATAATATATTTAAATAAATAACATGCCCATATACATTAAACGTGAAGGAAATATTTGTGTGGGTGTGTATGTTAAAACAAGGTATTTATATATAATGGAATTAAAAGATAATATGATTTTTTTTTTATTGACTGAAATTTGTATTTTAAGAAAATTTATGAAATATTTAATATTTTTGATAATTTTGAAATTTGATTATAGAGTAAGATGTTTTTATTTTATTTTGGAATACATTAAGTTTGTGATTAAGTATCTAGTAAAAGTTAGTTAAGAAATGGAAGGCTATTATATTGAAACTAAAAATTGGAAGTACTATGCTTATTCCATGTTTATTCCTCGTATTTATAGGTTTTTCAATTTAAGAGTTAAATGGGGTTTTTCTAAACTTTGGACAGAAAGCTTTAATGTTTCTATTTTTAAAAGAGGTAACAAAAACAACCCCTCTAATTTTAGGACTATCATCATCAACTCTCTTTTATCTAAGCTATATGGAATTATTCTTGAAAGGAAAATTACACTTTGGTTAGAAAATCTAGACAAAAGAGTTAAATGCCAAACTGGTTTTAGAAACTATCATTCAACCATGACTCACTTAATTACTCTCAAGGTTATTGATGGGGATTGTCAAGTTGATTCGTTGACTTTAATAAATCTTTTGATATGATGCCTAAGAACAACCTTTGGAAGATATTAACAGATCTAAATGTTACTTTAGATTTGAGTGCTATAGCGATGAGATTGCATGAGAAAATTATTGCTTACTTTATGAATGATAGCCATCACTCTTCTTCTATATGTGAATGATATTGTTCTTTTGGCCATGAGCCTTATGAGCAATTAGAGAAATTTTGATGTAAAAAATGGGTCTCAAAACAAAAAAAATGTGTTATCAACATCAACTTTAAAAGAACCAATAGGATTCAAGATGACGACGTTAACCATAATGGTAAATAATTTTGGAGGAAAGAAAGAAAACTATTTTTTTATTGTATTTTTGACTGATCTCCTTATAGGTTTACTCAAATTTCAAGTTTAGGCACTTGTTGGATGCATAATTAAATTCAACATCCAACGAGTACCCAATCTGCTTACTTTTGATAAACCCATAGTGAGATAAACTAGAAATACATGAAAACATGTGATTATGGAAATTTCACCATGGGTCTATCAAAAAAGTATACAAAATGGGTACTTGTTGAATGTGAAATTTAAATTTACACTTGAAGAAACACATTTTTTTTCATGTATTCTAGTTTATCTCACTATGGGTCTATCAAAAGTATGTAGAGTGTGTACTCATTGGATGTGGAATTTAATTCTGCATCCAGGGAGTGCCTACACTTGAAATTTGAGTAAACTTATAAGGAGACAAGTCAAAAATATGATAAAAGCAAATAATTTTCTTTCTTTTTCCTTTAAAAATTCATGACTCTTATTTTATTATTTTAACAATTATATTATTAATTTTCTGGGACACCGAGTTTTGACCTTGAAATTTCTCTAATCTTGAAAAACAACTAAGGATTCTCAAAGATTATGTTTTAATGTTGACAATGCTAATAAATATTGATAAGACCAAGGTTACGATAACCAAGTCCAAGGATCAATTACCCTAATTTTACTTATGAGAATAACATAGAGGAAGTTAATGCGTACAAGCATCTCATAATTGACTTGTATCACAAGATCGTGTGGAACTATCACATGGGGAAGAGGATTAATGGACAATGAAAAACCTATTTCAAAGTTTGGAACAACTATAAATAAGTAGACTTTTGGTTATTGGAGAAAAATAAAGTCCTCTTTGATACCATTGTTATCCTAGTTATCCTTTCTTGCTGTGAGATTTAGGGTTTCAACATTTCTAGAGAAATCTTGAGGAGTATCAAGCAAATCCAATTTTTTATTTTATAGTTTTTAATACTAAATTAAGAAAAATACCTTTTATCCGATTTTCATCTTAGAGGTGGGATTTTATCCATGGAGAGTAAGGCTATGATTAGGTACCTAATGTACATAATAGAATCATAATGCAATTAGCATGAAGAATAACATGCTTGCTAATATTTCTCCAAATTCCAATAAAGGTGAATTGATGCTTAAGAAATGATGACATAATGATGTTGTTTCCTCACCAAACCACTAGAGGATTCAAGAGGAGGTCACTCTCCAGAATATCGATAGCATCAAACACACTATTACAATTAAATAAAGAGAAATTATGATGCCACAAAGAAATAGAGAATAAGAGAAGGCTAATTTACTATAAAGAGATAATTAACCCCAAAATAAAAGTTCAAGATTATCTTTCTTATGTTGGAGTTAAAAAAATAAAATCAATAGAGGATGAAAAACACTTTCTCTTATCCTATCTATACACTTTCTCAATTATACAATTTTTGTAACACTAATAATATTAATAACTTATTAGGTCATGAAAATGAAAGAAACCTAAGAAAGATTCTCCCATTTTTTTTTATCATAAAAAATAAAATACTAAAACAAACCAATAAAAAATCTAATTTCTCAAAAACTAATAAATGAAAGTTAATTTGAATACATCTAACTATCATTATTGTTTAAATAAATCAAATATCATTTAACTTATCTATTGTATTTAAATAATATTCAATTATTGTAAGCGAAAATATTCTTAATACAATATTTTATACCAATTAAATAATTTTAAAAATTATTAGTTTTAATTTTTTTAATACATTTAAAATTTAAATAAAATTATATTAATATATTATTTTATGTGGATATGTTAACTAACTAAATTTACATATTTATAACTCAACTTATTTTAAAATTGAACTTGTGTTATTATTTTATCAATTGTTATATGAGAAACTAATGATTTAACACCTAAGCTCCTATATGAGAAACTAATGATTCAACACCTCAAGAACATTAATTTCCCACTCCGAAATGCACTTGAGTTTACTATGCTCCATTAAGCTTATTCTTAATTCCTTGCCCCTTTTTAATTCTCATCCACTTTGTGGACACATTTACTCCCAACTAATTAACCATGTCCTATAATGCTAACCTACCATGTATCCCTATGACCCGGGGAAGATTTGATCCAATTTCATTAGAAAAACTAGTTTTGGTTACTCTTCTCCTCCTATCCTTTTCAACCTCTAGAAGCAATCTAAAACTATGTTATTTTACATGGTTGTGTAATTGCCATACACTTAGCCTCGATGCTAATGCCTTTTGTTACGCTAGCTTAGCTTAAGGTGTCACCAAATAAGATAGAAACATAACACAACGTGTTAGTAGATTTCATGTCATATATATTATTCATCTAATTACATATTTTTTACATTTGTTATTTTATTAGTTTATATTATTGAAACATAACACATAACGTGTTTGTAGATTTCATGTCATATATATTATTCTTCTAATTAATTTGTGGATTTCATGTCATATATATTATTCATCTAATTAAATATTTTTTTATATTTGTTATTTTATTACTTTATACTCTTGTAATATGGCTCTTATACCATCATCAAAGTCGTGGTAAATAATATTTTTTAATTAGGCATTTCAATTTTCTTTAGCTTACATTTTGTATTTAATATGGAGTTGTTTAGGTCACATTTTTCATTTTTGTTAGATATTTTGGAGGTGGTAAAGTACTTGGTCCCTACATAACTCAATCATGACTGAAATGAGTAGTATATGGTTGACTGGATCATGGAAACCAAAACAAAGGGCACCCACCAACAAAACATACAACTCTATTTAGTTGTCAAAGCATGACAAATTCTTCACTAAGAATCAAACTTGGTACAAGTTTTTCCATCTGATGGATGAGCTTGATGCAATGGATACCATTGTTTCCTAAACAAGGATGATAGATATAGGCGGATACATGTGGCCACCCAAATCTGCCACATAGTAAAAAATGTTCCTACACCTTGCCAATTTTATAGGGGTTTCGTAAGTCCTTAAATTTCGACACATTTTTTGGGCACCTCTCATGCATTTTTGGCCATTGAGAAGGTTTGCCAATCCTTGATTGCTAACTCAACCAAACGTTGATCTTAGAATAAACTTTGTTACTGTCCAAGAAATGCCCTAAATAACATTCGTATGAGAAAATTGCAACCTTGAGAAGTTGATGTATCGACTAGGCACTTTAGGGATTGCATTCCCTTTTCCACCTCATCTCCTAGGGTTAAGGTTTTTGAACTTAGGGTTTTTTCCTCTTAGGATTTTAGACTTTATGTTAAAAGGTAGTTTTAGTTTCTTGTGCGACTTTTTTTTGTGAATGAGTGTATCCGGATAATCTATTCTTAGAGATAAGATACCACCATTCTAGCTAGTTTGTGTTGCTTTACATATTGCAGTGTTTTAACTATTTCATTATTTACTAGAGTTTGGGTTTCATTGTATTACTATGCTCATTGAATATTTATGTGTTATTTCATCTATTATTGCTATCTTCATTTCGTTCTCAACATAAAGAGGCTAACATTGCCTTTCAACATAAAGTTTAAAACCCTAAGAGGAAAAAATTCTAAGATCCAAAACCTTAACCCTAGGAGATAAGGTGGCAAGAGGAATGTAGGCCCAAAGGAGCCTAGTTGATATGTCAACTTCTCATAGCCACAACTTTCGTAAATGAACTTTGTTTGGGGAATTTCTTGGATTGTTATAATCTTATTCGTGTTCCATGTATTTGAATGACCTAGCAATCAAGGATTCTAATTGCCAAAAAACATGGGAAGTGCTAAGAAAATGCATTAAAAGTCCAGGGACTATAAAAATGATGTAAAATTAGCAAGGTGTGAGATCGTTTATGAGTTAGTGGTAGGTTGGATTGACCATCTATATCCGTTTGGGTCATTTGGTCATCTTGTCCATCATATCCAAAACCATAAGTTTTTCTTCCTTATAAATCTATAAAAGACCTCTTCACTACATTCCATTCTTTTCATTTAGAATTAATCATAAAATAATTATCATTGATATTACAAACTCTAACATTTGATCTTATTCTCACCATAATGTACATAAGACTTTCATTTAAACTAATAAAATCCTCTAACCATATGCCCCTTCCTCTTTCTTGGTTCACTATCTCTTTCAACAATTCATTAGTCTTGTAAATTACAACTTGCATTAACATCTGATTATCCATTATTAAAAAAAATCATCTCATTGTCCATTATTAAAAAAATTCTCTAAATCATAATTATTATTAATATTATTTTTTAATGCTTAACCATCTAAACAAAAATATGCTTGACTTATATTTATCATATTAAATTGATAATACAAAAATTATGCTTGACTTATATTTATGATAATACAAAAATATACTTGACTTATATTTATCCTATTAAATTAATAATACATTCATTCCAATCCTATCTTAAATCAATAATCACTTCACCCGAATATGCTTCACTTATATTTTTCATATTAAATTGATAATACAAAAATATATACTTCACTTATATTTGTCATATTAAATTAATAATACATTCATCCCAATCATATCTTAAATCAATAATCACTTCACCCGAATCTTTCATTTAAAACGGAAAAAAATGGTTTCAAATCAATAATTCAGTTCACCCGAATCTTTCATTTAAAATTGAAAAAAAATTGTTTCTTAATGTTAACAACTAACTATGATTCAATTGCAACTAACATTTTGTTTTCAATAATAATTGGTTTCCCACTGTCTTGTTATCAAGACAATAACTAATGAAAGTCCTAATAAATCTAAGTGCCTCATTGAATGAGTCCTAATAAGTCCGAATTGAATATTTCATGATAATCCCAACCTGATTGTATGCACTGGCTACCTATTTGGATTTACAATCAACTCGCCCAACCTTAGATTCACCAATCTCATATCACCTATATCGATATCACTTATTGGCATATCTCCTAGGTCCTCTCTATGGAATAAAACATCTTTGCTTTCTCCATTAATTCCTATCTCTTGGTTGGATAATTTGTACCTCTCCATAGCCTTATTATATCTTATAATTTTGATAGATCCATCTTCAATCTTCTTGTATAGGTAAATATTATCTGCATCTTAAAACAATTTGCGAAATATTGGTTAAGATTGCAACATTTCCATTACGTTGGTTCAGATGGAACAATGGTGATGGATAGTGAAGTGAAAGTGAATTTAAGAAAAAAGGAATGAAAGAAATTTAACTACTAGGTAAATTGAACACAATATATTCTATAAATTACAAAGCATGTTAATGTTACTTAGTGCTTAAAAGCAATCACCTTAAATAGGAATACGAAGTAAATAACAATATGGTAGCAAGTGAATCAATAGAAGTTAGTATTTCATGACCGCCTTTTGAACCGCTGCCTCAACATATAAGCAATTGAATAAGGGCAAGGCAATGGAGGTTGAGGCCAGAACTTCTCATCCAAAGGTGGCTTGGGCATAGGAACCAAGTAAATGCATCCCTCAAGCTTCTATGGCACCCATGTATGTAGTAAGTTTAGTTAGAGTGGGGAAACAAACTCAATATATGAGGGATCACAACCTTATTGGAAAATGTTTGGGACTATGGCCATCTGAACGAGATCTAATAAAATGGATCAAAACTTGGTGGAAACCCAAAGGCCACTTCGACCTTCAGTTGGGGTCTAACGGTTTCTTCATAGTGATTTTTCAGAATTTGGAGGACAAGGACTAGATCTTTGAGAATGGGCCATATTTTTTAACTTGGCGAGTCTCTACTTGCGATACTGGATGGAGCACTTCAGCCTAGAAAAAGAAGATTTCACTTATGCTCTCGTGTGATTAGACTCTACTCGCTCTCACAAGAATTTTGGCTTGGAGAAATCCTAGCTGGGATAGGAAACCCTCCAGGGAATTATGTCAAGATGGCTGAAGCAACTCGCTAGCGACGATATACTTGCTATGCACGAATATATGTCTACATGAATGTCACACACCCGACCCCTAAGTACCTTTTTAAGAGATGTGGTATACATTTTTCGCTTAACCTAATACCCATGGCCCAGTAATTACTGAAGTCTTTACTTTATCTTTTCCCTCTTAGAAGTAGTTTAACACTAACTCAATAAATTACTCATATGATAATTATGAGTAATTATATTATAACACATGTTACAAGGGAAAAACTCTCTATGGCCAAGGGTAAACCACAACAGACAAGTATGACTGCAGAAATCAACTCAATTCCGACATATGCTATATAAACTAATGTGCAATATAAGAAAGAGGCCTACCTCGATCCAACATTTGATGATGTTCCACCGTTGAGCACTTTGACCCGAAGATTTATACCTGCAAGAAGTTCTCGACAAACAAGCAGAGCAAGTATACAGTGATAATATAAAAGGGGTTAACACATCAGATAGCATGATCCATTAATAAACATTGCAAACACACCCATGGATAATAATCATATATTTGTAAGATATCAATAGGATGAGAAAGGAGTATTTCTATTAATAATTGATTAGTAGAAGTGACAAAGATACAGAGTTCCGTGTCAGCACGGTTCGAAACCAAGAAACCGAGTTCCTTCCAACTGGGTCTCCACCACTTCAATCCTCTACCAAAGACAAGTTCATAGGAAAGAGGCAATGAGGTCCTCTCAACAATAGGGAAAGAGCTTGGGGGCTGAAAACTATGTTCAGACTTGAGGTATAGAGGGATGCAAACTCAATATGAAGTAATTTCTCCAGAGTAACTTTGCTCTCAAAGTTGAATGTTTTCTCCTTCTTTTCCATAGGTCAAAATTGTGCTCTTATAGCCTTCAGGATGCAACTGAAGGGTCGAGTCTACATCATCAGAGATCTCCTGTCATGACATGGAAACCCAGCCTCATTTTGTATTTTCTGGCACAAATCCTTATGTACGCGGGCTGTAGTGGATCAACACGCATATACGCATCTTGCATAGCAGATAGGGAGTGTATATGTGGAAAATGTATATTTTTAGCTCTGGATTCATCAAAAGGGGATGATAAGTCTGCAAAGGGAAATGGAAAAAGGCCCTCTGTGCAAGATAGCAATGGTGAGGAAAATCTTGCTATAACATATGCCCCCTAATGTGTGAGATCATAAGAGTATCTACGATGGCCAAAATACATTATAAATAACCCAGAAGTGGAGTGGTAGAGAACCAGCTGGATGAACTCAATTACTCATTACATTATGTACTGACTTTGCATACATGGCTGCCAAGAATACAATGCAGATCCATGTGGAAAATATACCAAAGTCTTCATGGCCATGAATAGGCAAATACAAATGCGGTTACATGACAAAAGCTGTCATAGTCACGAACAAGGCCCAATGAAACCATTCTCAAAATCAATCTGAAGATATCTATATACCATGGAGTAGAATCTGATCTCCCATGATCACTAAAGTCAAATAGGTAATGGTCCAATGAAGGGGAAGCAACAACTCAGGAAAGCTATGACCATATAATGATGTCTTCAAGTCTTCTACACTATCCGCCAAGGGTGCAAGTCTACATCATGTGAATAAATGAGTTGAGGTCGAACACGATGAGACATCGTTTGATTACCGGTCATTGAGGTATACCGTTAACAAACGTGAGAAAACCTACCAATAATGAAAGTAGGTATCAAGGCACCAAGTACATTCCTACAAGCATGAAAAAAGGAGTTGATGTCGAACACTTAAGAAATCCATTGATCAAGAGACATTGATGTATTCCCATCTGTCAATGGCAAAAGAGCCTACCACTAATGGCTGCAAGCCTCAAGGTACTCATAAAACTCTAGGTCCTATATCTAGAATAAATGAGCTGAAGTCAATGGAAAGAGACCCGCTGAAAGGAGAGCATTGAGGCATCTCTCATCAGTCAGCATGAGGAACAAAGCAGGAGCTTCATGATTTGATGGAGATCGGATGAAGAACATGTTCACGAACCAACGACCCTGTGCATCTTTTGCATGTGCCAAATGCAAGCAGTACACGAAAAAGACCCTTTGAATAGCAACCAATGATGAAAAATTGCTGACAAAGGAAAGGAAACCACCAATAAGAATAATGGCATCCAAGACACTGCACAAATCCCAAAGTGTGAATAGATGTCTTGCCATCGAACATAAGGGAAACCACCTAGTCAACGACCAATGATGAAGTGTCGATTGTTGGGTTCAAGGTGACCTACCAATGATGAAAGTAGGGCCAGGGTGCATGATAAGACCAAAGTATCACGTGATTCTGAGACAAAATTGAGGGTATGGCCGACATGCGAAGTCAATATTTCTGAGGAGCGACCGACACAGGTTGATGGACTTCCTTTGAACGAGAGAATGAGATATATAGTGGACTCTGGTAGCATAGACCCAATGATGTGACTATTATATGCAGGATGCATCCATAACGTTCTCTATAGGGACTGGAAGAGTAACCAGTCGGTAGAGAAAACTCTGTAGCAAGATCAGCTTCCTAAGGCTATGCTAAACCCAAAATTATGATGACACAAGGACTCAATAACTTTGTGCTCTGTTCAAAGGTGACACGACTGCTGCCAATTACAATATAGTACTCCCTTCCCGCCCGTCTTTTTTTTTTTTCATAACAAATGAATGCTATGATACAGAGGAGGGAACGAGTATCGCAAGTAAGAAAAACTAGTTCCATTAGTGGAACATACCTATGCTTAATGCAAGGGAATGCATGTGGGAGATGGACACTCGGGGTGATGTTCCCTCCAGGGTATAGGGTGTCAAATTGCGAAGGATATAAACAAGTCTCTGCTTGGTTGAGGATGAAAACTGCTTAGGCAACGGTTTATAACGCAAAGCGAGAACCGTCTAAAGGCTCAATACTGCAAGCGAGGGCATGAGATGCAATCACAAATTAACGCCAAAAAAGTCCTTTTTTATATCTTTTAGTCTACTTGGTGTGAAAAAGGGGTAAACTTGTGCCAAATAGATGTCTTTTCAAATCCAATTTACGAGTGTGAAAAAGACAAGTTCACTCGACAATCTTTTCAGTTTTTGGTAGCAATTCAGAAAAGAGCTTAACTAAGACTCATGACCTTTCAAATCCAACTTTAACGAGCGTGAAAGGGACAAATCACGCGATGATCTTTTTAGTTTTTAGATGAGTTGGAAAAGAGATTAACTAAGACTCGTTTTTACTGTTCTAATCAACATGTAAAGGGGGAGGCCAAGGCTCCCGTCCTGACCTTCTGTCGAAAGTCAGTACCTTGCGGATAGCTGACAAAATCTTGGGAAATCCCAAAGCTCTCCAAGTCTAGGAGGAGAAAGTGATAACATAGTACATAGTTTCTGTTATGGTTCGAATAATGTCTCTTAGTGGAAAAGACATTGGTGGGGGTATGAGATGCCCCATCAGGTCGTCCAAATCGAAGGGGACTTCGTCAGGACTTGGAGGAAGAGCATTCAGGAGAAGAATAAATCTCTCTTGTTCAGAAGGGG
>ML787163.1:377517-388779 GCA_009831015.1 Picea engelmannii
ATGAGTCTCAACTTGACCCTTCCTCTTCCTATGATTCTAGTTGTCGAATCATTACCTAAGAAAACATTACCTCCATCATACTTTTCATATTCGCAGAACCACTCCCTGTGGGGAGTCATATGAAAGGATGCACCAGAGTCAATTTACCATGCCTCATGATCTGCATGTGTGCTTGAAGAAGCCAAGTACACATCCCCTCCTTGGAGGTCTTTTCTTCTGTAGAAGAAGATTCTTTAGATCCCTTCTTTTTCTCAACTTTGGATCTACACTGCTTCTTGTAGTGCCCTTCTTTTCCACACCTCAAACATACCCTTACAAAATTTCTATCAGATTTAGATCTACCCTTAGACTTAGATCTCCCACTTGAGAAATTAGATCTATTTCTTTCCTAGGAATGTCGTCTTCCAAATAATGCATCTGTGCTATGTCCTTCCATATTCAATCATCTCATCTCCTCCGACAACAAGGATGAGACCACTTCTTCAAACTTCAAAGAAGTTGTATTACTACCAATGGCCACAACCAGACTATCCCACGAGTCTAGTAAAGAACACAACAAACTGATACATTTATCTTCATCTGAAATTTTAATCTCAACAGATACTAACTGACTTACCACAGTATTGAAGGTGTTCAAATGCTCTGCCACCGAGTCTTCATCTCTCATCCTCAATTTATACAGCTTCTTTCTCAGGAATAGTTTATTTACCAGGGACTTAGACTAATACAACTTCCCCAGCTTTTCCCATAAATCCTTGGCTGTAGATTCCTCTGACACATTCATTAATACTGAATCAGAGAGACACAGTCAGATTGTGCTCTTTGCCTTCTGATCCATATTTTTTCAGTCATCTACAAAAGTTCCTGTAGGTGCAGTACCTAGATCTACCGTGATCCACTGATCTCTGTCCACCAAAAGATCTTCCATCTTGAGCTTCCACAGCTCAAATATTTTCCCATTAAACTTCTCGATCTCCATCTTCGAATTGCTTGCCATTTCTTTTCACCTGAAAAACAATGCCGCAGATCTCCCATTGTAACAAGGCTTATCACAGTCCTGAGCCGAACCCTTGACCACAAAGGAGTTTCCCTGAAGCCAATAAATATCTGATACCAAATGTAAATTCTAACCTTGTACAATGTCTACTGTAAACAGATATTTAGTGAAGAACAAAAGATATACAATGGAAAATACAAACATTACACAGAGATTTTTCCCCTAGAAACTGAAACAGGGAAAACCAACATATATTATATTCATTCATTGTGTTACATTGCTTACAATATAATATACATATAGGAGCCAGCGACATCCAAAAACCTAACCCAATGACCTAGATTAGTCCAAAACCCTAATTCGTTAACCAAAAATAGAAAACCATCGGCAAAAACCATGTGCTGAAAAAACCACCTAAATATATGAGACGTTTCCCGAGGTAGAATTTTTTTTTTCCGAGGGCACTGTCTGTCATCCACATACAAGACCAAATAAATCAAATGATCACCAATTAATTTATAACACACACAGTGATCCTCTTTTCTTCTTGTGAAGCCAAGTCCCAGCATATAAGTATCAAATTTTTGATACCACATCCTTGGTGATTGTTTTAAACCATACAAGGACTTTTTTATATTGCATACCAACTCCTTCTTTCCTTTCACAACATAACCTTCTGGTTGCTTCATGAAGATTTATTCTTCAATATCCCCATGCATAAATGTTGTCTTCACATCCATCTGTTCTACATCAAAATCAAATGCAACAACAACAAATAACAAAAATCTTATAAAGGTTAACTTGGCAACAGGAGAAAAAATCTCACCAAAATCAATTCCCTCAACCTGGGAATAACCCTTTGTTACTGACCGAGCTTTGTATTTCTCCACTTTTTATTTTGCATTAAGCTTATTTTCAAATACCCATTTGCTGCCAATGAGATTTCTTCCAGTTGGCAACTCAACTAGATCCCAAGCCTCATTCTTATCCAAAGATGCCATTTCTTCTCCCGTGGCCCTTTTCCAGAGAGTTCCATCCTCTGAATCCACTACCTCCTTGACAGTTCTAGGATCATCATCATTAATAGACAAAGAAAAATTTGAGCGAAAATCAGATGGACTATACCTTTCCGGTAGCCTTCTTTCTCGATCCGATCTCCTCAATACTGGAGTATGAGGATCTTCCTCTTCTGATTCATGTTCTTATGTAGAGTCTGCTTCATCATCCTTTAAATCAAACTCTATCTTCTCTGGTTCTTCCTTACTTGGTAGGATATCCTGTTTAACAACATCCTTCATTTCTCTAAATACCACATCTCGAATATACACTACCTTCTTAGTTTTTGGGTTCCAAAGCTTATAACCTTTGAGACCATCTTTATATCCAATAAAGATACATTTTTTATCCTTCTTATCCAACTTACTCCTGTTTTCCTTTGGAACATGAACATATGCATCACAACAAAATACCTTAAGATGTGTGAGAGAAGGTTCCTTACCAGTCCATACGTCTTGTGGAGTCTTTTCACCCAACACTGATGAGGGTGATCTGTTGACTAGATAACATGCAGTACCCACTGCCTCTGCCTAGAATTCTTTCCCTAACCCGACACCACTGAGCATGCACCTTGCTTTTTCCATTAGTGTCCTGTTCATCATTTCTGCAACTCCATTCTGTTGAGGTGTATATGGAGTAGTCTTCTGCCTTTCTATACCACACTTCTTATAAAATTATTCAAATTCATTCCCACAGAACTCTCCGCCATTATCTGTTCTCAGCACCTTAATTCTTTTCTCTGTTTGATTCTAAAAAAGAGCCTTAAACTCTTTAAACCTGTCAAAGACTTTAGATTTATTCCTGAGGAAATATATCCAAGTTTTCCTTGAGAATTCATCTATAAATGAGACATAGTACATAGATGTTACCAATGAAGAGATCGACATAGGTTCAAAAACATCACTGTGAACTAGTTGTAAAATTCCTTTTGCCCTGGATGCACCAAAGGGGAATCTTACCCGATTCTGCTTCCCATATAGACAATGTTCACAGAAATCAAAATCCAGAGAGTCTTTAGACATACCTTCAACCATACCTTTACCGTGTAGTAGTCGAAGACCCTTCTCTCCGATATGCCCCAGTCTTTGATGCCACATCATAAACTTTTCTCCAGAGACTGTAGGAGTTCTTTCTTCTTCAACTCCAATATCAAGAACAATGGAGCTATTACTCACATCACTAATAGTGCTTCCTAGCAGCTTATAAAGAGTTCCAAACTGAACTCCCTTCATCAACACCATTTCTCCTCGAACCATCACGCAAGTTCCCTTTTCAAAAATTGTTTTTACCCCTGCATCTTCCATTTTTCTTACAGAAATCAAATTTCTGGCCATACCTGGGATGTGTAGAACACCATAAACTGTTCTAATCCTTCCATCTATGAGTCTCAATTTGACCCTTCCTCTTCCTATGATTCTGGTTGTCGAATCATTACCTAAGAAAACATTACCTCCATCATACTTTTCATATTCGCAGAACCACTCCATGTGGGGAGTCATATGAAAGGATGCACCAGAGTCAATGAACCATGCCTCATGATCTGCATGTGTGCTTGAAGAGGCCAAGTACACATCCCCTCCTTCTTCCTTGGAGGTCTTTTCTTCTGTAGAAGAAGATTCTTTAGATCCATTCTTTTTCTCAACTTTGGATCTACACTACTTCTTGTAGTGCCCTTCTTTTCCACACCTCCAACATACCCTTACAAACTTTCCAGGAGATTTAGATCTACCCTTAGACTTAGATCTCCCACTTGAGAAATTAGATCTATTTCTTTCCTGGGAACGTCCTCTTGCAAATAATGCGTTTTTGCTATGTCCTTCCATATTCTTTCGTCTCATCTCCTCCGACAACAAGGATGAGACCACTTCTTCAAACTTCAAAGAAGTTGTATTACTACCTCTGGTGTTATAACCCTAAATTGCACCACACATGCTTATCTGGAATCAGGCTAACTCATATCCCTTCTTTTCCAAAAACCACTGAACAACTCTTCTAAAAACTCCATTTTTAAAAGTACACACTAGCTGGCCCACTACAACCCACATGTATCTAAAAGTCCACGCTAGCAGGCCCACTACAACCCGCGTGTACCTTCAGAATCACAAAAAAAGGAAAGTTTCCGACGGGACAAAAAGCTATGGGTCAGTTAACTGAAACTCCCGGCCATGCATGGCCGAGGGTTCGTGCAAAACCCTAGATCCTTCTAGCCTATAAAAGAAGGGGTAGGGGTACCATTTGAAGGAGGAAAAATTATAGTGAAGAAACTCTGCCCATTTTTGTAATCCATTGTCCCAACCCTTTAGCCTTTCCTCAAGCCAAAGGAGAATTAACAAAAAAGCAGTTGGAGGACAAAGAAGAGGAGCCCAGGATCAGGTTCAAGGAGCAGTGGCCGGTCTTGACTTTGATTGTAAATTGATTCATTTTCATCAATAAAAAGAATACTTTTCCCGTCCCAATGCACGAGTTATGTATGATTTGATGAATTTGTGTTTGATTTCTAATCCTTGAGTAGGAAAGCAGCATGCATGCGTAGTTGGTATTTGTCTTGATTGTAGGTTATCTGTGGAAGGAGCAGTGCAAGCAAGTGGTCAAAGTGCAACAGAGGATCTACATCAAACGCCGGTAAAAAGGTTAGTGATTCTCTTCATGTAGTTACTTTGAAAGAGGGGTTTTAATCTTGGGTTGTAGGTTAAAATTAATTTATTTTCGGTCAACATCTGCATGCAAGCCCGACCCTAGTTTGCTAGTCTGTAGGGTATTTTTCCCAACAACAGAATTGGCGACTGTACTGGGGTAGATACTCTTTAGGGTTTCCGGATTTAGTTGAGTTTTTTGGGTAGTTTAAAAGATTAGATTTTCTGTTTCTTTGTCTGTCTTTTTCTGAGGTCTGAGCTAGCAGGGAGCCTGGTTCTTTATACCAGTTTTCCCTGATTGTTGCTTGATGGTAATTGTTGGGACACACAGAGGTACACATGGCCTGCAGAAGGTCTACATGCATGTGCCCGTGCCCTATCCTCTTACAACTCGCGTGTGAACGCTAGATGTGGGGGTAACAGTAGCGTGTAGGAGTCCAGAGAAGTTTAGAGGCAGTCCACCTCTTCCCTGTCAGAATTATACATTCTCAGGGGGTTTTATGGAATCCTGTCTGGGTCTTGTTGGTTCATAGTCCTGTCTCAGATTGCTTTTTCGCTTTATTATTCCTTGCATTATTTTTCTTTTCTGTTAGAAAAATCATCCAAGCCTTCAAGGGACCCTGGTTGTTAGTACCAGAGGCCTCTTCCTGGTCTGGACTGCCTGTTTTTATTTTTGTCTTAGAAGTTATACATACACGCGGCCTGTACAAGGTCAGACCGCATGTACACACTGCCTGTTTCATCTCAACACGCGTTCGCACGCGTGCTGTTTTAGTGACAGTAGTGTGCTTGAAAGGCTACTTTTTGTTTAGGGTGGTGCAGTCATCCCCTCCTTTGATGAGAAGTATTCCTCTCAGGTGTTTGAGTCTAGGGTTGAACAATCAGTAGGTTAGGCCATCTTACCATTAGCCCGCTTTTTCTCAGTTGATAGTTGAACAGAAAATATAAAAAAAAATATTTTGCTTTATGTTTTTTAGGCGAGCTTAAGAGTCTTTGTTTTCTTTACTGCCATTGTGTGCTTTTACTCTGATTCTTTGCGATCTGCGCTTTAAGCCATAATTTTTCTTTCTTGGTTTTGTGCTTGTCGGTATTTTCCCTTTGTTGCTTTATTAGCACTTAAATAAAAAAAAAAATCTCTTTTCATTTTCTTCTTTGTTTGAAAAGTGTGTTTCTGCATCATTAGCTAGGGAGAAGTCTTTTGTTTTGTAAGTTTTGGCGGTGCATTTAGAGCATAAGTATCTCGTAGTCGAGCGAAATTTCTTTATGTTTGCTGCATAAAATCTTAGAAAAATTGAAAAGAAAAATAAATCTTTCTTTGCGAAAAGTTGCTGAAAATTTTGCATTTAGTAAAAGTCTTTTGTTTCCAGTTTTATTTTTCATTCGTTTTTGCTTTCATCTTTATACACCATCAGTTTCACTTCCATACCTTTTGACGTAAGAAAATCCTTAAAAGCAACGATAATTTAAAAACTATTAGACTTTTTGTTTGTAGGGTTCAGAAACTAGTTCAGGTCTAGGGCCTTGGATTAGGTTGGAGAGGAAACTCTCCAAGGCCATTCAAAACCAAACATTAGAGTATGTGGTAGGGAGTGTAGAAGTCTAGTTTCGTGGAAGTTATCCGGGACCCCCCTCTAACACAGAGGATAAACACGAGGTCGCGTGCGGAAAGGTAGCGGAGATAACCCCTCCAAAGCCGGACCAATCGTAGTGGAGAACACATATCGAGGGCTTGTTTTGGTATTCCATCGTTTGAATTTTCCACGGGGCTTCGTGGATCTCGAATCCGTTCTAGGTCCTTAGTTTTCTTCCAGACCATTTTCTCTCGATACCCTTGACAGGTTTCGGGCTTGATACCCTGCTCATTGTGGTCTACTCGACTTTCGACTGTACCCACCTGGTGACTGTTCGCGTGCTGGCAACCTAGTTGCCAATATTTTTAGGGACATACACAGGTGACTGCGGGGGTATAATGCGATATCTAGGACAGACATTGGGCCATTCTTTGCAGAGTATAATCGGAGGGTGCTTCCGTGTTCGAGTTTCACTTGCACCGGTAAGTTGCTCTAGTGTTGGTTGTTGTAACTGTTCTTCCAACTAGTTTAGTGTTTTCTTGTCTTATCTCTTAGGGGCTTCCTTTTTAGTGCATGTTACTATTTGAACATGTAGAATACCTTAGCGTGTCATGGATCTTCTCACATAGTGGAGGATCCCGATCTCTGCCGGTCACGAAGGATTCTGGGCCTACCGCCGGTTATACTGGAGCCACACCCGCCACCATTGAGGCGGAAGCTAGACCAACAAGGGTCTTTCGAAGCGACCGGGTTACAAACCATTGTGCCCGAACAACTCCCAGAGGAATCAACCGCCAACCTTGGCTCGGTTGAAACCCCAACCACTGATACTTGGCCACCGGTTATTGTACCTATCCAATTTTACAAAAGCTTGTCAGTGCCTCACACAGCTATGGAAACAAACGCTGTTACTTCCTCTGGGAATTCTTCCATTCCCACCACAGTTGCTACCACAGGAGAAGCATCTCCTAACTTGCCATCGTCAGTCTGAGTCACCATGGTCTCGGCCGCAACTACGTCGCACAGTGGTTTGATTCTGTCTATGGCGGCGACCACAACTTCCTTCACACCTAGTGCGACAAGCCCTCCATTATCATACGGTATGCCTAGTTCGGGCACAAGTCCTGCACTCACTCACTCCACTTTACAGACTTTGGGTCTGGGGGCAGGGAGCTCTAACGCTCCTCTGCAAGGTCAACTTGGGGACACTTCTATCCCTTTTAATGCTTTTCCTTATGCTGGAGGTCATATCTCTCCTTCGTCCCCTTTGCTTGGTGGTTTGCATCAGCAGTCCGCCAGGCAACCTGCACACACTAGTTTATTTGGAGCCGGGAGTCAAGGAACACCTGTGCACAGTATGCCGGTAGGTTCGTCTCCATTTGTTTGGAACGTGACATTTGGTAACAACACTTTCGCATCCAATGCTTTCCCATCTGGGGGCACTCCCATTTTTGGACAGTCTACTTCGGCGCAGGGTACTATTCCTGCATCGGGGGCACATATAGCAGGACCTTGGAACTCGGGACAAGGATCCATTCCCTCCTCTGGAATGCCATTTTGGGGTAATTCTTTCCACAGTCAATGGAACCCTGGATAGACTACTATGCCTCTCCCATCCGTACCGGCATGGGGTGATCCTTCCCAAAGTCCTTCAAACACGATGCATGCCCAACATCCTATGTCATTTATGGGAAATCAGCCGATGATGTCTCCACAGATGAAAAATCCTTATGCTGGTCAGGGCCATGGTTTCTACCAGAATCCAGGCCAACAGCCAAAATTTTCCTGGAAACCTGGTGCCAGTCAAACTCCAGGACCCTTTTTTCCCAGGTTATCAGCAACAACCCAAACTACCATTCCTGGCAACATTACACTTGCCAGATTTGACAAGGTTGTTAAATGATCCTATTTGTCATGATCCACGTTGGCCTCCTATGCCGACGAAGTTGCCTTCGGACATTCCCAAGTTCGAGGCCAAGCCTAATGAAGATCCAGGTGATCATGTGACTACCTTCCATCTTTGGTGTTCATCTAACTCATTGAAAGATGACTCCATACAATTGCGATTGTTTCAACGCACTCTTATCGGGAGTGCCGCGAAATGGTACATCGAGCTCGACCGCTCAAGATACTCTTCCTTTGGCGAACCGACGATGGCCTTCCTTAACCATTTCCAGTTACCTATGAGATATGACGCTGGCATAGAGCTTCTGGCCAATTTCAAACAAACAACAACGGACCATATCTCTGATCATATCCAAGAGTGGAGACGCCGGAAGAGTCTAATCAAAGTACCAGTCCCACCAACATTCCTGCTGGAGTGGTTCCTTAAGTCTCTGGTCCCACAATTATCCAAAGACGTCACAACTTCTGGAGTTTTCTCCGAAGAAGATTCCATCATGAGGGCTCAACAGTTTGAGCTCATCTATTCTCAGTCTGGTTTATTATACAACATCCTGCTGGATGCACCACGATCGATACTAGATAAAACTAGACAGAGAGCTGGACCACATGCTGATGGTATTGTTGGTTGAGCACAATTAAGCCCGCTGAGAAATTGACAAAGCAATTGCAACAATTATCTATACAACACTCAATGGCCAGCCAGACTACTGCCTTGGCTTCTCCTCCTACCCAAACGTCGGACGTACATTTCGTATAGTCGACTAACCCAAAGGCCACCCAGTAGCCTGAAGGGAAGAAAAAACAATGCAAGAAGGGTAAGGGGGAGAAAAAACCCATTGATAATGCTAGCGGGGACACTACGGAAAAATGGAAGGTGAGGTATCCGTGCAACTTGTGTGCGGAAGACCACCCGACCCATCTCTGTCCTCGACTTGCCGAGGCCCCAAAGTTTATCACACAACAACAACAAGCCGTGTTGACTAATCCCTTTCAGCATGGGCAAAATTTAATTCAATCCTCTACAAGTGCCGAAGGGGACAGTCAAGAAACCTTCCCTCCTCCAAACAATCCCTCATCCGTGAACGTATATATGGTTAGGGGTGATGCTTTCATAACGACTAGAGCACACGACTATAGTAAACCAAGCACTTCTGAGAAGGGTAAAGAAGCTGAGCTCCCATCTCTTCCTCTACAGATCGAGAAGACGTTGGGAGAAACAATGACACGCATTCCGAAGGGTGAATTTAAGAAAGCTTCTCACAACCCAAACGCAGGGGCCGCCCAGAATTACTCTGTGGTGGAGGATTTATCACAAACCCCTTGTTCTATGTCTGCTTTGGAGGTCCTCCAAAGTTGCCCTGCTCAGAGGAAATCCTTGTTAACTGCTTTAGGCTCTACTGAGACTGGTAACCCGGGTACCATCATGTTAGATACAACCGACTTAAAGCCTCGTCTGCCTTACCACGTAGAATTTCAGATTGTAGTGGCTCATCCCACGAAAATTTTTACATGGAATATCTTCCGCACGGTGGTCGATGAGGGCGCCTTGACATGCGTTATGTCGTTAGCATGTTGGAAGGCCATTGGCCAACCCGCTTTGTCTCCAACACCTAATTTCCTCACTGTGTTCGACGGTCGTTCTTTCCGACCACATGGCATCGTTCCTTCTTTCCCTGTGCAGTTAGGAGGGAAGACCGTGTGCATCGAAGTAGAGGTAGTCGATTCTCCCCTCGACTATAACCTCTTGTTAGGTCGGAGTTGGACTTATGCTATGCAAGTTGTGGTTGCTACAGTTTTTCGAGTCTTGTTGTTTCCACACAAGGGTCAGATAGTGACCATTGATCAATTGTCTTTCTCTAGACCTGACCCAGCCTTGGGGGAATCCACGGTTCCCATGATTGATAATCCTCAACCAGGTGTCATTAACGTAGGAGTGGGTTTATGCCCATCCTTGATGGGTACATTCTATTTCCCACCTCCTCACGACGATATCGAATTTATATCTAATCACCATTGAGGATCCGCACGACTTACGTTGAGGATCCTTGGATTCTTCCTTCCCCATCATCCACGATGGATGAGACAGGGCACTTAGGCATGTCCATTCCCTTGTCGGCCACTGAAGTAGCGTACTCTTTAGTCCAGCAAGCTTCAGCTAACCCTGATCCGACTCCTGCACAAGAGTTAGATCCACTTATAGAGCCTATTTGGGCTCAGGGTTCTCTTGCTAACGTCGATTCGTTAGACTTAGTCTTACCTTCCGACGAAGTAGTAATCGAAGCAATGACTAGTCCAGACAAAAATTGGGAGGATCTTCATCACAGAACATATTTTCTCCCAAAGTTAAGCCGAATCAAAGCACGAGAATTCACCGTGACTATGATTGGAGATAGGTCTTGTCATACTAATCTCTTAGCTACACACAATATCTATGCTGAGGGTAATATGGCAACCATTGCTAAAACGATACCTATCAATATCTCCAAAACCCCTGGTGTCATAGACAATGTTTCCGTTGGAGCATACAGCTCCCCCGAGGAGATGCCAAGCATCGACCCACAAAGAGTCTATCATGAGCTAACTTTGTTGTTTTTCAAGCTCGCTTTGAGATCCAAAAGCAACATCTGGCGAGACTACATTTATGCTTTTCGATCTCGTCCGGATTAACTGAGAAAAGTAACCATTATGGAGTCTTCTTTAAGCCCTTTTCAGACTCCTTAAAGATGAAAAGATTTCCGAGTGACCTTGTTTCTTCACACTCGTTAAATTGGTCCAGAAGAAAGTTCCTTAAACAAGTCTCCTTTTAAGCCCTTTTCAGACCCTTTAGACATGAAAATATTGCCGAGCGATCTTGTGGCCTTTCACGCTCGTTAAACTGAAATTTGAAGTCACGTCTGTCCGGTGGTAGTTTACCCCTTTTTCGGTCCGGACGGTCAACTGTACGAACAAAGGTATAATCTATAGAACTTTCATTCTTTAGAAGAGTACTCTCAGGTATAATTTTATCCCTTTTTCGGGCCTGAGGGACTAAACTTACGAAAAAGAAACCCCCACGGAGTCCATAGTTAAGCTCTTTTCAGACTCCCTAAAATTGAAAAGA
>ML787163.1:397783-416427 GCA_009831015.1 Picea engelmannii
GAACGTCCTCTTGCAAATAATGCGTCTGTGCTATGTCCTTCCATATTCTTTCGTCTCATCTCCTCTAACAACAAGGATGAGACCACTTCTTCAAACTTCAAAGAAGTTGTATTACTACCTATGGCCACAACCAGACTATCCCATGAGTTTGGTAAAGAACACAAAAAACTGATCAATTTATCTTCATCTGAAATTTTAATATCAATAGATACTAACTGACTTACCACAGTATTGAAGGTGTTCAAATTCTCTGCCACCGAGTCTCCATCTCTCATCCTCAAGTTATACAACTTCTTTCTCAGGAATAGTTTATTTACCAGGGACTTAGACTGATACAACTTCCCCAACTTTTCCCATAAATTCTTGGCTATAGCTTCCTCTGACACATTCAGTAATACTGAATCAGAGAGACACAGTCGGATTGTTCTCTTTGCCTTCTGATCCATCTTTTTCTAGTCATCTGCAGAAGTTCCTGTAGGTGCAGTACCTAGATCTACCGCGATCCACTGATCTCTATCCACCAAAAGATCTTCCATCTTAAGCTTCCATATCTCAAAGCTTTTCCCATTAAACTTCTCGATCTCCATCTTCGAATTGCTTGCCATTTCATTTCACCTGAAAAACAATACCGCAGATCTCCCACTGTAACAAGGCTTATCACAGTCTCGAGCCAAACCCTTGACCACAAAGGCGTCCGCCTGAAGCAAATAAAGCTTTGATACCAAATGTAAATTCTAACGTTGTACAATGTCTACTGTAAACAGATATTCAGAAAAGAACATAAAAGATACAATGGCAAATACAAACATTAAACAGAGATTTTTCCCTTGGAAACCCAAACCGGGAAAACCAACATATATTATATTCATTCATTGTGTTACATTGTTTATAATACAATATACATATAGGAGCTACTGACATCCAAAACCCTAACTCAATAACCTGTATTAGTCCAAAACCCTAATTCCTTAACCATAAATAGAAAACCATCAGCAAAAACCATGTGCCGAAAAAACCACCTAAATACATGACATGTTTCCCGAGGTAGAATTTTTTTTTCCGGGGGCACTGCCCGTCATCCACATACAAGACCAAATAAATCAAGTGATCAACAACTAATTTATAATACACACAGTGATCCTCTTTTCTTCTTGTGAAGCCAACTCCTAGCATATAAGTATCAAATTTTTGATACCACATCCTTGGTTATTGTTTTAAACCATACAGGGACTTTTTAGCTTCCATACCAGCTCCTTCTTTCCTTTCACAGCATAACCTTCTGGTTGCTTCATAAAGATTTCTTCTTCAAGATCCCCATGCAAGAATGTTGTCTTCACATCCATCTGTTCTACTTCAAAATCAAATGCAGTAGCAACAGATAAAAAAAATCTTATAGAAGTTAACTTGGCAATAGAAGAAAAAATATCACCAAAATCAATTCCCTCAACCTGGGAATAACCCTTTGCTACTAACCGAGCTTTGTATTTCTCTACTTTTCATTTTTCATTTAGATTATTTTTAAATACCCATTTTCTTCTAATGGGCTTTCTTCTAGTTGGCAACTCCACTAGATCCCAAGCCTCATTCTTATCCAAAGATGCCATTTCTTCTTCCATGGCCCTTTTCGAGAGATTTCCATCCTCTGAATCCACTACCTCCCTGACAGTTCTAGGATCATCATCAGTAATAGAAAAAGCAAAATTTGAATGAAAATAAGATGGACTATACCTTTTCGGTAGCCTTCTTTCTCGATCCGATCTCCTCAATACTAGAGTATGAGGATCTTCTTCTTCTGATTCATGTTCTTCTGTAGAGTCTGCTTCATCATCCTTTAAATCAAACTCTATCTTCTTTGGTTCTTTCTTACTTGGTAGGACTTCCTGTTTAAAAACATCCTTCATTTCTCTAAATACCACATCTAGACTATACAGTACCTTCTTAGTTTCTAGGTTCCAAAGCTTATAACCTTTGAGACCATCTTTATATCCAATAAAGATACATTTTTCAGCCTTCTTATCTAGCTTACTCTTGTTTTCCTTTGGAACATGAACATATGCATCGCAGACAAATACCTTAAGATGTGTGAGAGAAGGTTCCTTACCAATCCATACCTCTTGTGGAGTCTTTTCAGCCAACGCTGATGAGGGTGATCTTTTGACCAGATAAGATGCAGTACCCACTGCCTCTGCCCAAAATTCTTTCCCTAACTCGACACCACTGAGCATGCACCTTGATTTTTCCATCAGTGTCCATTTCATCCTTTCTACAACTCTATTCTACTGAGGAGTATATGGAGTATTCTTCAGCCTTGCTATACCGCACTTCTTACAAAATTCTTCAAATTCATTCCCACAGAACTCTCCGCCGTTATCTGTTCTCAGCACCTTAATTCTTTTCTCTGTTTGATTCTCAACAAGAGCTTTAAACTCTTTAAACCTGTCAAAGACTTTAGATTTCTTCCCAAGGAAATATATCCAAGTTTTCCTTGAGACTTCATCTATAAATGAGACATATTACAGAGATTTTCCCAATGATGGGACCGACACAGGTCCAAAAACATCACTATGAACTAGTTGTAAAATTCCTTCTACCCTCGTTGCAATAGAGGGGAATCTTACCCGATTCTGCTTCCCATATAGACAATGTTCACATAAATCAAAATCCAGAGAGAAATTAGACATACCTTCAACCATACCTTTACAGTGTAGTAGTCGAAGACCCTTCTCTATGATATGCCCCAGTCTTTGATGCCACAACATAACCTTTTCTCCATAGATTGTAGGAGTTCTTTCTTATTCAACTCCAATATCAGGAAAAATGGAGCTATTACACCCATCACTAATAGTTCTTCCTAGCAGCTTATATAGAGTTCCAAACCGAACTCCCTTCATGAACAACATTGCTCCTCGAACTATCCTGCAAGTTCCCTTTTCAAAAAATGTTTTTACCCCTGCATATTCCATTTTTATTACATAAATCAAATTGCTGGCCATACCTGGGATGTGTAGAAAATAAAACAGTGTTCTAATCCTTCCATCTATGAGTCTCAACTTGACCCTTCCTCTTCCTATGATTCTGGTTGTCGAATCATTACCTAAGAAAACATTACCTCCATCATACTTTTCATATTTGCAGAACCACTCCCTGTGGGGAGTCATGTGAAAGGATGCACCAGATTTAATCAACCATGCCTCATGATCTGCATGTGTGCTTGAGGAGGCCAAGTACACATCCCCTCCTTCTTCCTTGGAGTTCTTTTCTTATGTAGAAGAAGATTCTTTAGATCCCTTCTGTTGGCGACGGAAGTCACTCCTGGATTGCTAATTAGGAGCAGAGCCTGACACCCATCAGTTTTATGTCACATTTGTTTATAGATGGGTGATCAAATGGAAGGAAAATCGAAACAGTAGTGTTCCAACTTCTGAAACCAGACCAGGTATGCACGAGCAAGTGAGGTCTTGCGTAAATTTCAGACAGTGAGCTGTGGTAAAGGGTGAACAGGTGGGAGACTTATATGAGAAGAGCACAGAGGTCTGTTAGAAACAACAGGTTCCTAACAGATTGTAGAAGAAGGCATCTAAACAAAATATCATATTGCACTTAAACACAGAAAACCAGAGAATGCAATAATGCCACGATAAATCATTTGTCATAATAGAAATGCAACAATTCGCACGACTCATTCAATCACGAACCCTCTTATCATGAGACGAAAATAAGATGGAGTAAGAGGAACTGTCTGTCATAAATCAAGAAATCTCATATAGAGATACATAAGCTGAAAACCAGAATAGCTGTTAAAACATTACAGTCGGGAGCTCTGCTCAACCATTGATCCTTTACAAATTACAAAGACTGAGTTTATATACTCAGAGAAAATTGCCTCACAGAGGCGTGCTCAGTCACGCAAGGCTTGGTGTCACTTCATTTCAGTCAAAATCATACTGATATCTTCTTTTAAGCGCCATCTTAACTACGCATGGCTCCTGCACGGAGATTAGCTGAGCCATTAAGTGCTGGGCTAGTGTGCGCAGGATTTTCTGTTGAGTCGAGGACTTCAGCATGGCTTCTTTGTAAAAATCGATACACAGGACCTCCTCGGGTAGACGACTAGCTAGAACCTCCATTCCCTCACTTAATGAATGAGTGGAAGTCTCAACCACCGCACCTACCGTCATTTATTTCAGGCAAGAATAGTAAGGAGATCGGATCCGATGGCACCTGGAGGCTGCGATGATCTTCTCTGCAACAGAACTCCGCGCCTCTGACCTTCTTTATGCAGCTCCTTCCTTTCCTAAAGTGACCGTGGGTGGTGACCATATTCTTTCGGCGTTCGCGAATATGCAAGGACTAACCTTCGCTGATTGGAATTGCGATGAGCGATATGCCGAGATGGCTTAATATGGCACCACGCGTCCTTCTGAGATCTGACGGCTTAGAGCTTACCTGATACCTTTGTAGGCCCGGGTTCGGGACTCTCCCGGCATCTTGTGCATCGGAACACAACGGAGTTTCCTTTTTCACCTTGGAGTCACGACGGGCGAAACGTCGAGACGACTCAACTTGTTTCCAGGTGTCCCCTTTGGATGAACGGCTGAAAATTCTTTGTGGATGGCGCGGGCCCCAACTCCTTCACTTTTGACGCTTCGCAACTCACGGCTGGGAGGAGGGTGATCCTTATGTCTTGAAGTCGCGATGGGCGAAAAAGGCGAGGAGCCTAATTGCACACCATGCGTCCTTATGGATGGACAGCTAAGATCTTCTTGGCAATACTGTGGGCCCGGGCCCTGGATGCCTTCGAAACTTCGCGATTCGCAGCTGGGAGGAGCTAGTCCTTCTGCTTCAAAGTTGCGAGGGGCGAGGAGGCGATGAAACCCCATTGTGCGCCACATACTCTCTTTGATGGACGATTGAGATCCTTTTGGTGATATATAAGCGCTATCCATTGCGATAATCCTGGCGCAACTCTGCCAACCGCGATTACCCGCCGATCGTTGATATTCTCTATACGTGGATCCTGGCCGTTGTCGACATACTTTTCCCGCTCACTTGATTGGAAGCCGAGAAAACGAGATTTTCCCATGCTATGCGCGGGTGCTTCTCATGAAACTTGCAGACCCGAATGTTCTCGATCCCAAGACAAGAATTATCGCTAACATTAGGCTCCATGGGGGATAGAGTCATCCCTGCGATGCTCTAAGAAATCCTTCTGCAGCTTCAGTGCCTTACTATTGGGCTATGGAGTCACTTATTAAGCCGGAAAACATGAAAAGAAAATAAAACAAGAAAACAGGAAAATATTTACAAACAGAGGAGCCGCTTAAGGCTTAAATAAAACACTTTTTTAGAAAATGCCCATTCACTGGGCTGTTGAAAACCTCTTCACCCTCCAGATCCTGCAACCCATATGTGTTGTTGGAGAAAATCTCAGAGATTTTAAAAGGGCCGATCCAGAGGGCGTCGAACTTGCTATGCTTGCCTTTTTCCTGTTTAGGTGCGTCCCACTTAAATACCAAGTCCCCGATCTCGAAATCCTTTTTCCTGACCTTTCTGTCAAAAGGCCGTTTGATCTTCTGCTGATGACTGTAAGCTGCGTCCCTCACTTGTTCTCTGATCTGCTGCACTTCCACTATCTGGTGAATTCTTCTGATCATATGATCTGTCTCTCCCTCGTATTCCTGAAAGAACTTCGCCACCGGTAAGGCGAGCTGAGTAGGAAAAACCACCTCTGCTCCATAGACTAGCTGAAACGACGAAGTGCCCAGAGACTTCTTCATGGTGACACGATCGACCCACAGAGCAAATTTCAACTTCAAATCCCAGGCTCTTTTGTTATCCTCTAACAGTCTTTTGATGATATTTATCAAGCTTTTATTAGAGGATTCCGCTAAACCATTTCCCTGGGGATAGTAGGGGGTGGAGTGAATTAGCGATATCTGGAACTGCTCACAGAACTTAATTAAAGGCTCGGATGTGAAAGAAGCAGTATTATCAATGACGATTCTGCTGGGACAACCAAATCAGGCTATGATATCCTCCAGGAAGCTGATAATTACTTTGTGTGATGCGCTTCTAGTGGGGACAGCTTCTATCCACTTGGTGAAATAATCGGTTGTAGTCAGGATCCATCTGTACTGACCACTTGAGGGAGGATGAATCTCTCCGATGAAGTCCAACCCCCACTACTGAAAAGGTGCCGAAGCTATTATGGGTTTTAATGGCAGCGATTTGAGTTGCTGTCTTCCTGAGAACTTCTGGCATTTGATGCAAGCTTGGATCTCCCTGCAAACATCGGGGAATAAAGTGGGCCAGTAATAACCAGCTCGGATTATTTTGTGAGTCGTGGTTTTCCAGAAATGATGACCTCCACAAAGGCTGCTATGAAAATCAAACATAACCTTCTGGGCCTCCTGTGGGTCCAGGCATCTCAGAAACACCCCTAGAGGATCTCTCCAGTATACGATTTGGTCAATGAGGCGATACCTAACCACCTTGAGCTTTAGGGCCCTTTCTTTGCTTTTTCCCATTCCATCGGGGGGCTTCAATTCTTGCAGAAAGTACAAGATATCCTTGTACCAGGAGCATGTTGCTAGAGACAAGGCCTCCTGAAAATTCTTGTTGGATGACTCAGCTTGCTCATTGATGAAGATAATCCCTAAGACTTTGCAATTAGATTCAGCCAACAACTTGGCCAAACCTTTCCCCTTAACCAACTTGGTGGGATTTATCTCTAAATCAAATTCCAGCATTTTTGCGATCCATCGGCCTCTTTTCCCATCTATGTCGGGCTGTACAAGGATTTCCTTCACGGAAGCTGAAGGAACGTATGCTGTTACTTTTGAATGAAAGACATAGACTCTGAAAGATTTAAGAGCTTTCACTAAGGTGTATGCCTGTTTCTCCATGATTTCATACTTTCTCTCTGCATCTCTTAACGCCCCATTGAAGAAGGTGATGGGCTGCTCACGCCCTTCTTCATTTCTCTGCAGTAAGACTGCCGCTACTGTATCACAGGAAGCAAAAGAAAAAGTCAGGAAATCCTTGGAATAATCAGGACTGATTAGCACAGGCGCCTCAGTCAATTCTTTCTTTATTAGGTCGAAAGATGCCCGGGGCTCGGTGGTCCATCTCACTTCGTTTCCCTTCCTTAGCATGGCCGTGATGTGCTTTGCTAGCTAGCTCGGCAACATTTGAGACAAATCTCCTTAGGAAGTTAATCTTTCCTAGAAATACCTGGACCTCTTTTTTAGACCTGGGAAGTGACAGGGTTTGAATCGCCTCCACTCTGCTAGGATCAATCCTCACTCCCTCTGCCGATACTATATGTCCCAATAACTTCCCTTCCTGCATAGAAAATAAGGACTTCGTGGGGTTCAGGGACAAGCCAAACCTTCAACACTTCAAAAAGACTCTCTTCAGATGACAGTGGTGCTCCTTGTCTGACCTGGAGAAGACTGTGATATCATCCAGATAGATTACCACAAACTGGTCCTTCTCCCCGATGAAATCCATGTCCATAGCCCACTGGAATGTTTCTCCTGCATTCATCAACCCGAATGGCATTTTGGCATACATGAATGTGCCCCAAGGAGTGGTGAAGGCTGTCTTCTCCCTGTCCTCGAGCATGAATGATATCTGATTATAGCCTGAAAACCCATTGATCATGGATATCCTGGATGCACCGGTTACCCTCTGCAATATATGTTCCATCTTAGGTAGGGGGTAATTGTCTTTCTTTGAGCTCCTGTTCAGGTTTCTGAAATCAACACAAAGCCTGATTTCTCCACTTTTCTTCCTTACTGGGACCAAGTTGGCCACCCACTCAGAATATCTCAAGGGGACAATAATTTGGGCATCTAACAACTTCTTCACTTCTTTCTCCATGATGGGTAGCAACATGGGATTTATCTGTCTCAGCTTTTGTCTAAATGATTTAGCCTCTTCCTTTAGTGGGATCTTGTGCTCAATGACAGATGTGTCATAGGTCTTGAGATATTCATACATCCATGCAAACACATCGACAAACTCTCTCAGCAACTCCGTGTACTCGGCCCTCTGCTCATTGTTCAGGCTTCTTGATAATTTAACAAACTTGGGCTCTTCCTGCGTGCCAATATTGCATTCGGTTGTATCAACATCTTCATTTGAGACCCTGCCCTTTACTGGCACATCATTTCCATCGAACAATCTTTCTAAAGGGACAAGTCCTCTCAGAATATGATTGCTGGGCAGCTGAATGATCTGGTGATTAGCAATCTTTTTTAACAACCCCTCGGGACAAGGGTCACTTTCCAGATCGGGATCCTGGTCAATGTGCAAAGCAGAAAATTCGTCCACAGCTTGTAGAAACCTTTCAATTTCCGGATCATCTTCGAACACCTTCCAATGCTTGACATTGTCCGGTACAGAGGGCCTGTATTTGATCTCAACATCGCTTTTTATCCCAGGCGGCAGAGGAAACTTGAGCAAACTGGCTGAGACAGCTAAAGAATCGGCCAAAGAATTTTCTCCCCTCGGAATGAAAGAAATGTTAAAATCCAAGAAGAAATTATCAATAAGATCCCATACTTCGTTCCGATAATTTCTGAGCCGGGGATTATTGGCCCGATAAGATTTCTTTACCTGCTGAATAATCAACTCAGCATCCCCGAATATTTCTATCTCTTCGATTCCCATTTCCTTTGCGGCCCTCATACCCCAAGGAAGAGCTTCATACTCTGCCACGTTATTGGTGACTTCGAAATCCAGCTTGTATGACAGGGATATGACTTCTTGACAAGGTGATATGAAAACCACTCCAGCGCCATCTCCTTCGCTAGAAGAGGCTCCGTCAAAAAACATCTTCCACACAGAAGAGCTTTGGGGGGAAATCGGGTGATCAGGGCTGGGGTGTTTTCTGATTAGTAAAGAGATTTCAGGGGCATCAGTAAGCTGCAGTAAACTAGACCCTAAGTCGGTGTCAAGTGCAAATATGGGGTGATTGGTAGGGTCTACTTCATCGCTGACAATATAGTCCAGCTGGGCTTCTCTGTATAATCTCCTTTGTTCCCCTCCGAAGACCGAAACGGTGGCACATGTGAAATCCATCTGTAGTGTCCCTCCCAGTTTTTTGATCCACGATCTAGACAACAACATACCGAATTTGGGGGGAACGTCGGCTACCACAATATCCATGACCACACTTTTCATGGGCAACTGAAACAGGGAAACCGCCAGGTCTTTGATAACTCCTAAACACTGCACTCTCCTTGAATCAAAAGAATACAAATCATGATAAGTTCTTGTCACCTCCAGTCCCAATTCTTCCATGACTATCTTTGGCATAAGGTTATGGGAGGCTCCTGAATCAATGAGGCAGTTATGTAGTACTTTATCATGTATGTTCAGGGATGTGTAAAAGGGGGGGGATGAGTCATCTCTATCTTCTACCATGGGGCCTAAGATGATGATTGGCTTCTCATATTGAAGGTTTACTGAGTCAGGGGGAGGCTGGGGAGACTCGGATTGTAGCAGCTTGGAGAGGGATCTTTTAAAATCTTCATTTTTTACTAGCTCTGAGAGGGGGGCGGGGATCCTGATTTTCTGAATTTCATGCTCAAAATTAAAGGATGGAATGGGCTTAGGAGCTTCCCTTACCTCGGTGACAGGTTCTTTGACTGCTGGCCAAGCATTCTGAGCTCTTTTATCTTTAGTAGCGGCTGCTGCAACTTTAGTAGGTCTTTCTGCTATGAGGGGCTGGTCTGGGCTGTCAAATTCTCGTTCTTTCCTTTTCGACCTGAGATTGTATCTGTTAGAGCTGTGGACGGCCCTTTCTCCTTTACCTAGCTCATGGATTTGAATGTTCATTAGGGATTTCTCATATGCAGACTGAGTCAAATGGGGAAAAGGAGGCGCTTCCTCAACACTGTGAATTTTGGGGTCGAACTCGTCTATCTCCTCTCCCCCCTCACGAATAACCAGGTTATTTTGGAGAGGGGCTTGAATCCTTTGATCCTCCCTATCCTTTTCCTTTTGTTCACTTGGGAAGGCCTATGGTCCATTGTTATTAGGTCTCCTGAAACCTCTATTATCAGTTTTCTGAGGATTTCTGTACATGGGCTTCCTTTCTAACTCCCACCTTTCCATCTTGGCAGCAAGCGATTTTATTTCTCTAGCAGTCTCATCTGTTTGCTGGGGCAGGGGAGGGGAACTGGATGATGAGGCTTCAGGCTTGCTCTTGGACGTGTTTCTATCACCTGCGCTTCTGAGTCGGTTGACAACCAATATGTTAGATTCTACCTCCACGGAAGCATCCTCATGAGGGCTAGCGTAACAACTCTTCTCTCCCTCAGTAGTAAGCAGAAATCAGGATCAAAAGCACTGAAGTAAGAGATCATTGCAGAGGCTTCTGAGGGTTTTATCTCAGCAGGGATCCTATTATACATTTTATTAAATCTCTTGGAGAAGTCGGGAATAGACTCTCCCTCTTTTCTCTTCAACGACCCAAACTCTGTCATGTAATACATGAAATCCTTCTTATCTCCCCACTGTCTCAGGAAAGCATTATCCAGGGCATCAATTCCAGCAATAGATCCAGGAGATAACCCTCTAAACCATTTCCTTACCTCACCATCTAGGCTCTAGACAAAAACCCTCATCCATACATCTTCATCTCCAATGTTCAGGTTATCAGCATAACTATAGAAAGCAACCAGGTGCTCTTCTGCAGTTATGTCCCCTTCCCCGGTGAACTTGGGCATATATTTCAAGTAATCTCCAACAGGGAAAGGATTCATGGGATTAGGTAAGATCAGGGGAGCATACCTAGAAACAACCATGGTGTCCATCCTATTCAGAGGGGGATTATCACCAGCCATAGGAATATTAGGTGGAGGAGAACTCGGAGGAGAAGGAGTTCGCGAAGGGGCTACTGGGAATGAGTCCCGGAGTGGAGTGGGAAACAAGAGAGGATTCAAGGAGAAAGCTAACAAGCTCGAGTTAGCAGGTTCTCCTCCTTGTACAGGAGTGGGGAAAACTTATACGTTCCTAGGTCTATGCCAAGGTACGGCTTCAGAGGAGAGGGGAGTGACAAGGATTTCTCCCTCCAATCCCAGACCAGGAGGGGAAAACTCAGCAGGAACACTCCCGAAATTTAGGAAACTTCAAAAAATAGTCTGCCAGGAAACTGAGGCGGAGAGAATGGAGCTACTACAAAAGGAGACTGCGGATTACCTGTTTCGGTGGCAGCTTCTCCTTCTGAGGCCTTTCCTTTCCCGCGAACTACCTTCTGATCAACTCTGGGTGTAGCTAGAGGCAGCTGAGGATTGGACCGCGTGTGTCTTCCTCTGAAAGCCACAATGGATGCGGCAAGTTTGCCACAGCGGATTCGTCACAATGGAGTCCCCACAATGGAGTCGCCAGGTGCACAGCAACAATCTTGATAATTTTGATATCTGATGCACCTTCAAAATCAGTTGATCGTTGTCGTTCAAACTTGGGGAAAATTTTTAGCTTCGTCCCCGGCAACGACACCATAAATTTTGGCGACGGAAGTCACTCCTGGATTGCTAATCATGAGAAGAGCCCGACGCCCATCAGTTTTATGTCACGTTTGTTTATAGATGGGTGATCAAATGGAAGGAAACTCGAAACAGTAGTGTTCCAACTTCTGAAACCAGACCAGGTATGCGCGAGCAAGTGAGGTCTTGCGTAAATTTCAGACAGTGAGCTGTGGTAAAGGGTGAACAGGTGGGAGACTTATATGAGAAGAGCGCAGAGGTCCATAAAAAACAACAGGTTCCTAATAGATTGTAGAAAAAGGCATCTAAACACAAGATCATCTTGCACTTAAACACAGAAAACCAAAGAATGCAATAATGCCACGATAAATCATTTATCATAACATAAATGCAACAATTCGCATGACTCAGTCAATCACGAACCCTCTTATCATGAGACGAAAATAAGATGGAGTAAGAGGAACTGTCTGTCATAAATCAAGAAATCTCATATACAGATACATAAGCTGAAAACCAGTATAACTGTTAAAACATTACAGTCGGGAGCTCTGCTCAACCATCGATCCTTTACAAATTACAAAGACTGAGTTTATATACTCAGAGAAAATTGCCTCATAGAGGCATGCTCGGTCACCCAAGGCTTGGTGTCACTTCATTTCAGTCAAACTCGTACTGATATCTTCTTTTAAGCACCATCTTAACTACGCATCGCTCCTGCACAGAGATTATCTGAGCCATTAAGTGCTGGGCTAGCGTGCGTAGGCTTTTATATTTATTCGAGGACTTCAACATGGCTTCTTTGGGAAAATCGATGCACAGGACCTCCTCGGGCAGACGGCTAGCCAGAACCTCCATTACCTCACTTAATGAATGAGTGGAAGTCTCAACCACCGCACCTACCGTCATTTATTCCAGGCGAGAACAGTAAGGAGATCGGATCCGATGGCACCTGGAGGATGCGATGATCTTCTCTGCAACAGAACTCAGTGCCTCCGGCCTTCTTTATGCAGCTCCTTCCTTTCCTAAAGTGACTGTGGGCGGTGACCATATGCTTTCGACGTTCGCGAATATGCAAGGACTAACCTTCGCTGATTGGAATTGCGATGAGCGATATGCTGAGAAGGCTTAATCTAGCACCACGTGTCCTTCTAAGATCTGACAGCTTAGAGCTTACCCGATACCTTTGTAGGCCCGGGTCCAAGACTCTCTCGGCATCTCGTGCATTGGAACACAACGGAGTTTCCTTTTGCACCTTGGAGTCGCGACGAGTGAAACGCCGAGACGACTCAACTTGTTACCAGGTGTCCCCTTTGGATGAACGACTGAAAATGCTTTGTGGATGGTGCCGGCCCCAGCTCCTTCGCTTTCTGCGCTTCACAACTCGCGGCTGGGAGGAGGGTGATCCTTATGTCTTGAAGTCGCGATGGGAGAAAAAGGCGAGGAGCCTAATTGCACACCACGCGTCCTTCTGGATGCATGGCTAAGATCTTCTCAGAAATACTGTGGGCCTGAGCCCTGGATGCCTTCGACACTTCGCGATTCACGGCTGGGAGTAGCTAGTCCTCCTGCTTCAAAGTTGCGAGGGGTGAGGAGGCGATGAAACCCCATTGTGCGCCACGTACTCTCTTTGATGGACGGTTGAGATCCTTTTGGTGATATATAAGCGCTATCCATTGTGCTAATCCTGGCGCAACTCTACCAACCGCAATTACCCGTCGATCGCTGATCTGCTCTATACGTGGATCCTGGCCGTTGTCGACATACTTTGCCCGCTCGCTTGATTGGAAGCCGAGAAAATGAGATTTTCCCATGCTACGCTCAGGCGCTTCTCGTGAAACTTGCAGACCCGAATGTTCTCGATCCCAAGACAAGAATTATCGCTAACACCTTCTTTTTCTCAACTTTGGATCTATACTGCTTCTTGTAGTGCCCTTCTTTTCCACACCTCCAACATACCCTTACAAACTTTCCAGGAGATTTAGATCTACCCTTAGACTTAGATGTACCACTTTAGAAATTAGATCTATTTCTTTCCTGGGAACATCCTCTTGCAAATAATGCGTCTGTGCTATGTCCTTCCATATTCTTTCATCTCATCTCCTCCAACAACAAGGATGAGACCACTTCGTCAAACTTCAAAGAAGTTGTATTACTACCTATGGCCACAACTAGACTATCCTCTGAGTCTGGTAAAGAACACAACAAACTGATACATTTATCTTCATCTGAAATTTTAATCTCAACAGATACTAACTGACTTAGCACAGTATTGAAGGCGTTCAAATGCTCTACCACCGAGTCTCCATCTCTCATCCTCAAGTTATACAACTTCTTTCTCAGGAATAGTTTATTTACCAGGGACTTAGACTGATACAACTTCCCCAACTTTTCCCATAAATCCTTGGCTGTAGCTTCCTTTGACACATTCAGTAATACTGAATTAGAGAGACACAATCAGATTGTTCTCTTTGCCTTCCAATCCATCTTTTTCCAGTCATCTGCAGAAGTTCCTGTAGGTGCAATACCTGGATCTACCGCGATCCACTGATCTCTGTCCACCAAAAGATATTCCTTATTGAGCTTCCACAGCTCAAAGATTTTCCCATTAAACTTCTCGATCTCCATCTTCGAATTGCTTGCCATTTATTTTCACTTGAAAAACAATACCGTAGATCTCCCACTGTAACAAGGCTTATCACAGTCCCGAGCTAAACCCTTGACCACAAAGGCATCCCCCTGAAGCCAATAAAGATCTGATACCAAATGTAAATTCTAACCTTGTACAATGTCTACTGTAAACAGATATTCAGAAAAGAACAGAAAAGATGCAATGGAAAATACAAACATTACATAGAGATTTTTCCCCTAGAAACCCAAACCGGGAAAACCAACATATATTATATTCATTCATTGTGTTTCATTTTTTACAATACAATATACATATAGGATCCAACGACATCCAAAACCCTAACCCAATGACCTGGATTAGTCCAAAACCCTAATTCCTTATTCGGAAATAGAAAACCATCGACAAAAACCACCTAAATACATGACATGTTTTTTGAGGTAGAATTTTTTTTTCCAGGGGCGATGCCCCCGGACCCCTACGCGGGGGGCTCCACTCCCCTGCACCCCCTAAGGGGGGGCCTAGTGCCCCCCCCTCTAACCTCCCTGCACGCCTGACGCATATGCTCAGACACTACTACTCATGCAATGAGTATAACACATACCCGACACATCATTCTCTTCAGGGAGAGTGGGGTTGACCATAGATTGCATTGGTGTCCCCAACATAATTGGCAGAGGTTGGGAGTGAGTTGTCAACATAATTTGTAGAAAATGTCGACCCATCGCCGTCATGACTGGCAGAGGTTGGCGATGGAGCACTAGTATGACTGACAGTGACTGGGCTAGCGAAAGATTGCGGTATTTGATTCCAAGGTCTAGGGAAGGATTGGTTCTGAAAAATTGCAAGCCATAAAGGATCCTGGTGTACTCCCTGTCCTTGCCCAAAAACGTGGTAGTTTATTCCATAGTGGTCTGAAGAGGTCTGGACGAGCATCATTACTGAGGTCTGTGAAGAGACCGAGGTAGGATAAGGATTATTCGAGTGAGGATATATGTTTCCCCCTTGTGAAGGGGTTCCATAAAGAGGGTAGCCCGAACCATAAAATTGATTCTCCCCATACGAAATGCCTGGGGGTACTTGAGGACCTATCATGGAAAAAGTGTTTAAAGGGACTAGCATGGCAGATGAAAGATACATGGGTGGGGTGAAATAAGTGGAATATGCACCCATATGAGCATTATCTCCTGAAAGAGCATATCTAACATTAGATCCATAAGGGGGAAGGTTCCATCCTCCCATGGGGACACAACTCATATCAAACGAAAAAATGGGCATGGGAGCGATAGTGCCCCCAGATCCAACGCTAGGATTCATATATGCAGACTAGTGAGAGGGTTGCACATGGGAAGGCATATCAAAATAAAGATGACTAGAGACCCAAGGTGCAGACTGAGCATTGTAATTGTGAATACCATTATAAAAAATGGAAGGGTCCGTCCCCATGAAATGAGCAGGTGTCATGGGGTGGGTAGCGGTGAATGGAGGAGTGAAAGGAACTCCACTATCCATGATAATAAAACCAAAAGCAAACTTCTAGGGCCAACTAGTAGTCAAAGAGCATGCCAAAAAATCAAACGTCCAATATCCATGCAAATGGGCTAAAGTGGCTGAGTGGCCTCCCTCGCTAAAGAAGGTATGCCTCATCCAAGAGGGACCTAAGACTCCTTGCTAAAGTTTGGAGGTAAAAAAATCAGTTATAAGGGCCCTCATAGGCTTAATAACAGTCAGTCAGATCCCCCCGGAGAGGTAATCTTCCATAAAGGTTGTGTGCTGTCCAACCCCTATTTGACTCAGGATACAAGCATAATAACGCCTGCAAGTAACCTATGAGATACCTAAGTCAAGCAACTAATCAACCACTATATAAATGATGCACAAGCGAACAATTGTAAGTCCAGATTACCATATGGGCAGGGTAGCAAAGCCCGAAACCTTGAAATTACCGCTTCTCACAGAGGTATGGGCACTGGCAAGATCCCCAAATACGAATAAATCCATAGAAATATCTCTGACGCTAGGTGAGTATCCAGGGTTTATCCCTTCAACTAATTTCATGTGACCTCGTGCTTAAATCCGGTGTGAGCGAAGCCTCTTGATATTACCAATTAGACAATGGACTTCTCAACTCCCTATCTCAGACACATATGTTGATTTAATTTCCTTGGAGAAGTTTACTCACAAGATCCTATTCCAAGGCACTAAATCCTAGGCTAGTTTGTGCACCCTAAAAATAAAATTATGACTAATCAATTTTAGTTTAAAGCGTAAATTTTATTGGTCGTGGTTACTAAAAAAGGTATGGAAGTGAAACTCGTGATGTTATGACTCTGCAAGAAAATAAATATGGATATAATGCAAAGTCTATCTTTAACTTTTCAATGAATGATATGCTAATAATAATAGTGCAGTCTTCAATTTCAACTCTGCAATTCATAAGTAAAATGCAATCTGTCACTAAATGCGCTAAGGTAATGATAAAGATTCAAAGACAAAAGTGCCAACCAATGAAAAATGCCTATATTTTGTATTTTCAATATAATAAAAATAAAATGCATGGACTGATGAGCAACTTGATATATAAATTCTACTGTGTATAAAAGAAACAACTCGAGCAGAATACCAAGCAACCATGCAAACAACCCAGAGAACAAGGACAAATAAAAAATGGAAAACAAAGAGAAAGATTCCGCCTAAAAATTCAACTCCAAACAGGTTTCCTGTCATCCCAGATAATCTCAACAGACACTACAGAGACCTAAGAAGGCTAAAAAATATTCAAATCCCACCCAACAGTCACTAAACCAAGCAAAAAAGAAAGGGGAAGTGGTATATGCGATTGTTCAGGAGAACATAGCATATATACGCTTCTTGCAGTGAGACAACAAGCGTGTATACGCGACTGTCAAGGAAAAAAGGGCGTATATTCTTTAAAACAAGGTCAGGCAAGGGAAAAAGGTTGAAAACTCAGACCCAGAGTGAACAGGACATGTCAGGCAGTGATATGGCAAGAAACACAAAGAAAAAAGAGGAATGTAAGAAGAAAAAGTACTTCAACCCTTAGAAGGAAGAAAACTTCCCCAGTATGGTCACCATTTCTGTTACAAGGGAAAAACTCTCTATGGCCAAGGGTAAACCACAACAGACAGGTATGACTGCAGGCATCAACTCAATTCTGACATATGCTATATAAACTAATGTGCAATATAAGAAAGAGGCCTACCTCGATCCAACGTTTGATGATGTTCCACCATTGAGCACTTTGACCCAAAGCTTTATACCTGCAAGAAGTTCTCGACAAACAAGAAGAGAAAGTATACAGTGATAATATAAAAGGGGTTAGCACATCAGATATCATAATCCATTAATAAACATTACAAACATGCCCATGGATAATAATCATATATTTGCAAGATATCAATAGGACGGGAAAGGAGTATTTCTATTAATAATTGATCAGCAGAAGTGACAACGATACAGACTTCCGTGTCGGCACGGTTCAAAACTAACAAACCAAATTCCTTCCAATTGGGTCTCCACCACTTCAATCCTCCACCAAAGGCAAGATGATAGGAAAGAGGTAATGAGGTCCTCACAACAATAGGGAAAGAGATTGGGGGCTGAACACTGTATTCAGACTTGGGGGACAGAGGGATGCAGACTCAATATGAAGTAATTTATCTAGAGTAACTTTTGTCTCAAAGTTGAATACTTTCTCCTTCTTTTCCATAGGTCAAAATTGTGCTCTCTTGCCTTCAGGATGCAACTGAAGGGTTGAGTCAGAACGTTTCCAGTATATGGAAGGCCAAGGATCAGAGAACTTCTGTCGTGACATGGAAACTCGGCCTCATTTAGTATTTTTTGGCACAAATCCTGATGTACACGGGCTGTAGTGGATCAACAAGTGTATACACATCTTGCATAGCAGATAGGGAGCGTATATGTGGAAAAATGTATATTTTTAGCTCTGGATTCATCAAAAGGGGATGATAAGTCTGCAAAGGGAAATGGAAAAAGGCCCTCTATGAAAGATAGCAATGGTGAGGCAAATATTGCTATAACAACACAATGAGAACAATTTCTCCATAATATACTTAAGTTGATTAACCTTAATTAAGGTATATAATTAAATTCCTCCATGACATATATATCTAAATATATGCATATTTATTTATTTACTAGGAAAAATGATTAACTATATTCAACCACAAATTATCCTTTTATTAATTATATTATAATATAATTGTATCTAATTATATTATAATATGATTAATTTATATCAAAGGGGCACTTAGGATTATTAATATCCATTAATACCCAAGCCTCCAAACTTTGGCGAAGATTCCTCATCGGGATTTTATGAACCCAAATATGCTGAATGCCAAAATTCCAAAGAGGGTTCCACTTAGGTTAAATTATAATACAATATGATATTAATTATACTACATTATGATGTAAATAAATCACATCAAACATTTATTATAATCAATCACATCAATATAACCTCGTTTAATTTAATT
>ML787163.1:416477-427198 GCA_009831015.1 Picea engelmannii
TATATATATATATATATATATATATATATATATATATATATATATATATATATATATATATATAATATTATATTACATGTTTTTGGAGATTGCGCCCAGGTTTACAAGGTCTCCAATATTTTATTAATATTTAAAATAAGGGAGAGAGAGAGAGAACTCCAAGTCAACCCCCTTCGGCTCTCCCGCAGATCCTTTATACTCAATTCTCCCGGAGCCGAAGAGTCCCGAAGCTCCGAAGTGACCCCACTTGCACACATTACCATACCATTTAATATTCAATATTATAATGCAAGAAAAGATATTCGGGTCCACCCCCTTTGGCTCTCCAACACCTCCTTTATACTCAAATATCTCGAAGCCCCAGAGTACCGAAGCCCCGAAGTGGCCCCACTTATACACCTTTCCACATTATTTAATATTTAAAAGGAGATGGCTTCATTCACGTGTAACCGTTTCAATAAACCTTAATATAATATAATATATTATATTATACCCCTCTAAATTGACGCCCATGTTTTAAAATTCTCCAATAAATAATTTAATATTGGAAGGGAAGGAAAGGTGTCTGGGTCCTCACCTTCGGCTCTTCCCCGCAATTCTTCATTGTTTAAATAACCCAAAGTTTCGAAGTTCCAGAGGGGACCCAATCGTATTACAACGTAATATAAATACAATGAGTAATTTTGAATTATAATATAATAAATTGAAAATAAAGGGTTTTTATATTCAATTAGGTTAATTTGATCGCAATTAACTATAATATCATATAATTGATTATATTTATTTCCTTTGCAATTCTTGTATAGGGAAAGGTAGGTTTCGGGTCTCCGATGATTATAGCTCATGAGATCCATCACCCAAACATCCCGGAGCCCCGAAGTTCCGAAGACCATGAGATGTTTAAAGCGTTTCGTCATGGGTTATTCCCTGGTGTGTTTTGGCATTTAAAAATAATAATAAATTATATTCTCTTGGTCTCAGGCCATTAACGCTCCAGGAACTTTAGCCTCCATTTTCAAAATAAAATAACAACAACAACAACAACAACAACAATAATATGTATGTAGACATATATATACATATTTTTCTATAACCATGCACGGTTATGTTACCTGGAGAATTTAAAGGAAAATATTTTCTCTTACAGAAAAATAAGAGAAAGGAAAAAATATAGTTTTCTAGTCTTTGTAAAATGATTTAATAAAAGTTTATATTCCAAGGAGATTTCTCCATCATGGAAATTAAAATATAATTATAATCTCTCCCTTCTCATGGGTAAATGAGTAGAATTTTATTTCCTTATAACTGTTCTTTACTACTCTTACTAAATTTAAAGAACTGGTCATAATACAAAGATTTACCTTCTCAGTAAATTCGGCGTTTCTACCAGGATTTACTGCCCACCAAAATTTAAGGGGATTCTTCCCAAATTTAGGATATTTAACACAATTTAAACATAAATGTTTATTTATGCCCCAAATAGAATTTTGAGAACTTTTGTGCTTTAATTCATTTAGACTAATTTCATGTTTATGTCCTAATTATTTTCCCTCAATAATTATTTATAAGGACTTTTAATGTTTTTCCATATTTGGGATTATTTCCTAAAGTCCACACAGATATGATATCCTCTAAGCTTTCTAGCATATTATTTGAGGACATACTAAAACATAATACTATTATGCAGAAAAATCACCCTCTCTTCTTTTAGATGTTTTATAGAGATTTTTAATTTCTTAGTCATCATTTCCCAAGCATACATTAAATTGTACAACACAATCAACCACAACATCCACTCCCAGAAATCTTATGTTAACACATAGATAGTCAAGGGATAAGGAGTTAAATCAAATGAACTTCAGCTAAGACATTCTCTTTATTTTTCTTAAATTTCTCAAGTCAATTTTGTCATAAATTAAACTTACACAACTCTTAAAACACAGTCTGTAACTTTCTCTAAACTTGACACTCCATAGATTTAGAAAACACATGGTTATCTAGGACCCATAAAATGTTGCAACTGTTGACAGGGGTGTCCTTTTCCTCCCAACCGTAGGAACAACAACTCTTGGATGGATTTACCACTGGCCACCCCATAGCCAGGTCATGATGCTCTGAGAGAGAGTCTCTTCCTTTTGTTCAACAACAACCAGGGACAAAGATCACTCTCCTCTTCCCACATGAATTTAGTAGATTGTTTCTCTCTCTACCAAGAAATGGGTGTTTGCAATGAGTGCTTCCTCAGTCACTCATCCTCTCCTCTTCCCATAGGAATTTAGTAGATCGTTTCTCTCTCTACCAAGCAAGGGGTGTTTGCAATGAGTGCTTCCTCAGTCACTCACTCTCGCTCTCTCTCTCTCTCTCTACGACCCCATTTATCAACTTGGTTAGAAAGCACTGCCCAACAATTCCCATACCCAAAATAAATTCATTTTTCATTTCTCTTCAGAACCCGAGAGATGCACATGCTCCCCCTCTTCAGAAAAGGGTCACCAAACTCACTCCTCTACCCCCTTCCCTCTCTACCCATGATTTTCCTTTTATTTCATGCCTTCTTTTGCAAGATTTCATGGGTCAAATCCCCCAATTCGTGGGTCAGCCTAGAATCTTGTAGATGGGTACGTTTCTTCCCATGCTTATGAGGCAAGGCAGTTCTGGTACAATAACCATTCTTATTCATAAATGTGGGAATCTGATATTTCAACTACCCACTTCCTCCATTAATCACAATTCTAGAAAATGGGCAATATGGATTTTTCTTGAATTTTAAATTGGCAAGGGAAATTTCCTCATTGTTTCCCTCTCATGACATCATGACCTGTATAGGCAATCCCCCTCAGCAGTTGTCCAACATTTTCCTTTTTTTATATTAGTAGCATAAATATTTACACTATCGTTTTAGCAAGATATAACTATATTTACAAACTGGGGGAAATAGGGGTATTACAATGAACATTTCCAGTGCCCCTTCCATGATCAATATGCTTAGAGTATCAAGATAATAAATGGATCTAAACAATAGAATATGAGCATATCGCTTTTAGGTGCAAAAAATTCCATGAGCATGGCCATTTATTCAGAGACTATCCTCTCAATGCCCCTCCCATCTCTACAACAACAACCACTAAAAAATACAAAGATGGCTTTACCAAAGTCAATGGGAAATGACGTGAAAACCAAAAAAAGGTCACCCCCTCACCATCCAAGCCTCTGTCGACCAGTAACTCTTTTTAGATATTGAATCAGATCCTAGACTCATGATCTAGAACAGGTCTCTCTTCAATCCAGTAAAGCAAATACTCATGGAAAAGCCAAGGAAATCCTAGAGCCAATACTAGAGCAGATAAATATCACTCAAAATGAAGATCCTTTAGGAGAAGACCAAATCAATGAAGAAGGAGGTGTTATGGAGATAGAATTGGATGAGAAAGAACCAATAAAAATAAATCCGACGCGTTTAGAAGAATCCTATCGCAAAAAGGACCTACAATACCCCCTGGGAGAAACTTCAGAAACTTCACAAAGTGTATCTAAAATCCACTGCTGGTGCTACATCCATATTTGGTGTGTGGCTTGGAATCCATATGGATCCATGTAGAGAACCACATAAATTGTCAAAATAAGAGAAAAGACGTGGAAGGAAGTCTACCCAACAACTCATTCGGGAAGTAGGCAACTACATGGTCAATTAAGGGAAAATCCAAATGCTCACTGAGAGCTTCTTTCCCATCCCCACTCTATCTTCCTTATGAATATAGTCTCATGGAATGTTAGGGGCCTCAACGGGATGACCAAGCAATGTCTCCTTATAAAAAATATCACGGCAGAGAATCTGAACATATTAATGTTATAGGAAACAAAGTGTGCAAGTGTTGAAGCAGAGATAATTTTTTCCATAGGATGGAAGAAAATAAAACATGTGTATAATGACTCAATATGAGTGACAGGGGGGGTTGAAATCTTATGGAACCCAACCACTGTCATTCTTGACAAATTCTACTCAACTAAATGGACCATCATGAATTCTTATCGTGCACTTGGCTCTGAAAAGGGAGGAATAATCATGAATTTCTATGGTCCGCTAACACCCTTGGAGAAAGGGATTTTTCTGAACAACTTGGAAGGCTTGGGTGAGCTTGTCCAGAATTGGCATTGGATCTTCATACGATATTTTAATATCATTATTTTATAGGAAGAAAAGCGTGGTGGTCTTCAACAACTGGGAAATGACAGCGAGGTCTTCAAAAATGTGATTGACTCCCTCAAATTGATAGATCTGGAAAGTATAAATGGTACCTATACTTGGACAAATGCGAGATCTAGCTCCCAACAAGTTTCCAACAAGCTAGATCATTTTCTCGTTTATGAAGCGTTAATATTGGATGACCTCCTCTTGGAATCCAACATTTTTCCAATGGTGGGCTCTGATAATTGGCTTATACAGTTGTGGATTTCCATTGCTAGCTACCCAAGGCGCAAACCCTTCAGGTTTGAAAAAACTTGGTTAAAGCATCCAAACTTTCAAGAGAATGTTCAAAAATGGTGGGAGGATGCAACTGTCTCTTGTGGGACCTTAATGTACCGATTTTGAAAAAAATTAAAAACTTTAAACAACATCTAAGAGAATGGAATAAGAATGTCTTTGGAAATATATTCCATGCCCAGAGGGACATAGAACAACACATTAAGGAGATACAACAACAAATTATTTTACACGGAAACATAGAAAAACTATAGGAAAAAGAGAAATAACTTAAAAAACAGTTGGAGGAGTGATATGAGAAGGAAGAAATCCTTTGGTGGAAAAAATATAGAATATAATGGATAAATGAGGGTGAGAAGAATTCAAAATTCTTCCACCACTCCATGATCCAACGCCGGATCACCAACCCTATCAGTAGACTGGTTAATGATCAAGGGTATCAAATAATGGATCATGAGGGTATTGAATAAGAACTTGTCAACTTCTACAAGGATCTTCTCACAGAGCCTTTCCCTGACAGATCCATCACCATTGGAAAAATCACTCAACACATTCCTTCCTTGATTTTGGCGGAACAAACACAGCTCTACTCAGACCTGTACCGATGGAGGAGGTGGACCAAACAATCAAGGAGCTTCTAACAGGGAAATCCCGAGGGCCAAACAAATTTACCACATATGTTTTCCGTCATTGTTGGCACATTGTATGGGAAGAAGTATGGAAACCGATTGAGGATTCTCACAAATCACTTAGGGTTCTTATGGATCTTAATTCCACCTTCCTTGCTCTTGTCCCCAAATAGGAGTAGGTTACTCACCTAAAGCAGTTCCAACGAATTGCTCTCTACAACGTCATCTACAAATTGATCACTAAGGTAATGACTCTCAGGCTTAAACCTCTTCTCCCCTTTATCATCTCTTAATAACAATCAGGATATGTAGAAGGGAAACATATCTTAGATATTGTTATCCTCTCTCATGAGTAACACACTCTCTGAAATCTTCGCACAACCTTGACATGATAATTAAATAGATTTATCTAGATATTTTAATAAGCTCAACTGGAAATACATGTGGTCCCTCCTTCTTGCCTTTGGTTTAGTGAAAACTGGGTCAACTAGGTCCTTAAACTCACCTCTACAACCTTATTCTCCGTATTAGTCAATGGGGTCTCATCCAAAACCTTTTTCCCATCCAAACGTATTCATCAAGGAGACCCTCTTTCACCCTTCCTTTTTATCATTATGGAAGAAGGTTTAAGCCGATATGTCAAGGATTCCATTTCCCTCCATGGATTTTCCTTGCATGGTATCCATCCTCCTATTTCCCATAGCCAATTTGTGGATGACACCGTAATGATGTGGAATCCCTGTTGAGCCTCCTTTTTTTCACCTCCAATTAACTTATCTTGCCCATATCCTGACCAATTTTTCTTAATACCTATGCACTTTCTGTCTATTTTCCTCAACAAACATGTCCTTTAACCATTATTGTGTACCTATGGGGTAACTGATGTTTAATCATAATTTATGGTGATTTATTAATAATTGTTAGTTTTAAACCTATGAAGTAAAGCAATGCATATAGATTCTTAAGAAAAACAAAAATTAATCAATGGCTCATACACATACTACACAGAGATTTATACCGGAAACCCTTAACCGGGAGAAAACCTTTCAACGCTACATTGTATTAATTTCACCATTCACCATACAATATATATACAATGTTTTTAGGTATTCTGTAGATACCAAAACCCTAATCCCTTAATCCGGGATTAATTTAGAAAACTGTAAAAATAGCAAAATCAGCTAAAATAGAAAAAACGCCCAAAAATATTTTTGGGGCAGCGCTGCGCGTAACCAGGGGGGCCATACCTGGCCCCCCCTGGGACCCCCCTAGGAAAAAATCGACACACACGACACAAAGAGAACTACTAGGGAGGGATTTTCAGATGCACTTGTCGAATCTGACACGCCCACACACACACATGCAAAGAATATAACACATACCCAACAATAATTAGGATTGAATGTTTGATGTTTAAGAAATTTCTAATCACTTTGGATGGTTCAAGTAGACTTCATGACAATAGTTATGTTGCTCAGATCGTCTGGTACTCATTTTTGAGATTGTCCGATACCCGTTGCTGATATCGTCTGGTACCTGCTGCTGATATCGTTTGGTACCGATTGATACGCTCGTCCGGTACAAACTTGTATGACTATGTGCATCCGGTACCGATTTTTATGCTCGTTCGGTACCGACTTGTATGATTGTGTGCGTCTGGTACCAAGTTATGCAGCTGTGCATGCCCAATACTTGTTCTGGATTCCCAGGCTTGGCTGTTGGAATGAGATTGCAGAAGGATTATAGAATGAAAAATCAAATCCAACCTAGACAATTGTAATATCTCAATATTTCACGTATACCAGTGCAACAATATTATATCTCCAATGCAAGTAGATTAGTGAATGATCATTTGGGTTAATGGAATCTCTTGTGTAAGATCTAGGTTTTGTTACTTCTCTAGGGGTGTAATCCCTTTTACTATCTAGTGCAAACAAAACCTAGCAAGGTAAATCTACAATAGTGTAAGCCCTTTTACTCCTTTAGAAACCTTTGCAAAATGTCTTATTCAATGACAATAATGATAAATATTGGTGGAGGGTGTATGCCCTTATACTCCTCCAAGGGTTTAGACCAAAATAAAATTGAAACAAGAATAAATAACACAATATGTAGAAAATTCCTTACAAATTTCAAGAGATAGCAAGAAAAACCCTTCTTTACCAAGAATATTCCACCACAATAGCAAAGAGACAAGAAAAAAGAGATAAAACCTTAGTTTCTTCCTCCAATATACAAGTAAAGTATCCACATAGCACACGAGAGAGAGATAAAGTGATTTTCCCAAATAGGGAAAAAATATCATCTAAGAGTATGTAATCCTCAAGTGAGTTGAGTTATCAAATGAAAATGAAAAGACTTTTATTTATACAAGGTCTCATAAAACCAATTTTTCCACTTTTCAAACTTCAATCACAAATTAGGGAGGTCTACCTCCTTTGGTTATCCTTTTACAACTTAAATTTAAAAATTACATGAAATAAACCCTTAGTAAGGGTGAATTTATGCCTTAAAGGGTGACACTAGACCTCCAAGAGAGACACTTTTCCTTAGGATGAATATTGTAGGGCCTCCAAAGGCCATGTGTCACCTCACCATGTGCTAAAGTGACAAGAAATGCATCTCTCTCCATCAAACCAAGCCACATCACCATCAAACCATCAAACCTCCATAAACATCCTAAGCCCATGTGACATCTAGGGCCTAGAAGATGACTCCTTATGCCTCTAAATGCCAATGTTGGGGTGAGAGGGCCTTAAATATGATCATATCATGGTCTCCAAGTGCCTCCAAAGGAAACATTCATCCTCCCATGTGTCAAATGAGAGGGGGTGCATAATCCAACCTGTGGGATTCATGCCCCTATGAAGGTCCAAGTAATCTTGTGCCTCTATGAAAATACTTTCACCTAGAAAATACCTGTAAAGTCAAAAAAATCCACCCTCCAAGGGTCCACAAGTCACAAGTTTCATGCCAGTAATCCATATCTAATAAAATAACCACCCAAACATGTGCATCAAATCCCCCCTTTTCAAAATAAACAAATGCTCAAAGAGTGAGTAGGTCGAGACGTCATGATAGGAGTACTTTTACAGCATACAACAGGTCAGAGGTGGACCGTGTTAGACAAACAGTTGAGACTTGGTGCGTGATGGTGAGCATCATAGACCAAGTGATGACAGATGAGCACAGAGGGCTTAAGACAGTGATTAGCTTCACACATGATCAATTAGAGGAGATTGGAAGTGATAAACTTCCAAGCTTTCCATGGGACCCAGGAGTTCGTTTTTTTAGCACGATGCTCATGTTGACCCAGGTTGCACTAGAGAGCCACACACTCCACCTTGGTTTGGTTGGGAGTGGGTCTGCAGGTACTTGTCCTATGGGGCGAGACCCTTCCTTTCATGTGATCATCATGATAGGGCATGGAGATGTTTGGATAGGTACTTCTTCTACATAGATGCCTTTACAGATACATTTTCTGGACTGTAGGTTCGATGGTCACAGGTGTTTCAGCTTGAGGACCCAGGAGACGAGGCTTCAGGATGTATGCAGGGGGCTGACAGTCATGATCAGAGTAGTGCAGTGTCATCATGAGGATCGTCGACAGAGGTTAGCATGGGACCCAGGGATTGCAGGATTGAGCAGTTCATTGACCGACAGGGGAGAGTAGACCATTGCAGGGGAAAGTTATTCTAACTTTCCATTGATCTTCAGTGTCGAGAGGAGCGCATCACTTGCGGGTGCCTCACAGAGATCTTGCATCGCCTTGGTTGGACATACACATGTGGAGTTGATGGAGGCCGTGTGGATCTTGGTAGATATTTGGAGGATGGACTCATTCCGAGATGAGGCCATGTGTCATATGTAGGAGGTTCATAGGATTGATATCTTTCAGGACTATGCTTCGAAGAGTATTGCAGTTGACTTCCTGATATGGGATCCAGGGGGTGGAGTGCACTATTGTTCATCTTTCAAGGGGCTCTACTATGTATACCACAGGTGGACATGGGATCCTCACATTTTAGTTGAGTGGATTTGGCTATTGCTTGAGGACAAGCAATTTTCTAGCAGGGAGGACTGCAATGTCCCCACTTTGGGACATCATCACAGGGCAGAGACTTATGATGACCAGAGTAGCCAGATGGATGTTATAGTGAATACAGGGGTATTTGAGAGGCATTGTGGGGTCCAGTTGGAATTTATCATAATATTCCATCATCATGAGCCATTCCGCACAGGTTGGCTTTGGTTTCATTCCATTCTGACGATTTCCATGATTTTGACTATTTTGAGCTATAAGTTAATTAAAATCACTGAAGAGGGCATTTTGGGCACATTACTTGGAGGAACCTCTTAGTGTAATAGCTCATTGGAATCGGGAGGAGCAGTACTATAGGATGGGATGGCTAGAAGTGACTTTCAATGGCCAGGGAAGCCACAAGGAGAGATAAGGAGCTTTTCAAAGGCAAAAAGGTTAATTAATTAATTAAAGTGATTTAGTTAATTAATAAAATATTAATAAAATGAAAGTCACTTTGGAGGGACAAGGTGAGCCAAAAAGTATAAAGGAAAGGCAAGGGCCTCTTCTCATTCATTCATGTATGATATTATTTTGATTTCTGGCTTCTAGCTAGTGAGCCCAATATTGGGGGTTTTGAGGGTTTTGACATAACAAACCCTAGAGGACGATTCGGTGGTGAAAGATTCCACCTATCTTGTCCCAAGATTGCTCTCAGAGATGCAATACTCTCCCACACCATTCTAGTTCCAGATCTACTCTGTTGCAGGAGGATTCCACATCGGTTTCTTGTGCAGATAGAGAGAGGGTGCACCAGTTGGGGGTTTCCAGCAAGGGGGGCACACCATTCATTGAGGAGGGATTCGTCCTAGCTGAGGAGAAGGGATTCCGAGAATTCCAGGTATTGGGTTTCCTTTGCAGGTGTCTTGGCATCATTCTTGGTGGTTTTCCGGACTCTTTCAGTAGAGGATCAATTGGTATTGAGAGTGGGACTTTTTCCCAAGGGGAGAGAGCACCATTATTTGGAGGGTAGCTAGATCTAAGAATCTAGAAGGTATTTGAGGATTTGAGCACTTGGGTTCTCATTGCAACATCCTGATCTATCATTGTGGAGAGTTTCAGAGCATTTGGAGGGCTCCTTCAGCAGGGCCAAATTATCTAGGGTTTCAGTCATCTAGTGGGGCACACCATTTAGTGGGGGATTTCAGATCTACAGAGATTGAGAGGGATCTTGGAGATTCGGGCACCTGGGTTGTTCTTACCTCACCCGATCTACTATTTGGCATCTTTCTGGAGGTGATTGGACATATTTGGCACCAGGGCCGAATTGTTGAGGAGCTTCAGTTATCTAGCAGAGCGTGGCATCTTCCAGCAGTGAGGGGTTTGGCACTTGGCATTGGTCTTCATCTCTTATCCAGCCTTTGGAGGCTTATTTTGTATTGTCAGGAGCATTTTTTAGCAGCTCATACTTGTTATCCATTGTCTATCATATTGGCCATCTGTTGAGCATTCCAGATCGACATCTCCATTGTAGCAGGTTCTTCTATTTTATGAATAAAGAAGATTTGAGATGTTTTGGCTTGTCTAT
>ML787163.1:442982-453461 GCA_009831015.1 Picea engelmannii
GTTTCCTTTGCAGGTGTCTTGGCATCATTCTTGGTGGTTTTCCAGAGTCTTTCAGTGGAGGATCGATTTGTATTGAGAGTGGGACGTTTTCCCAAGGGGAGAGAGCACCATTATTTGGAGGGTAGCTAGATCTAAGAATTTAGCAGGTATTTGAGGATTTGAGCACTTGGGTTCTCATTGCAACATCCTGATCTATCATTGTGGAGAGTTTCAGAGCATTTGGAGGCCTCCTTCAGCAGGGCTGAATTATCTAGTGTTTCAGTCATCTAGTGGGGCACACCATTTAGTGGGGGATTTCAGATCTACAGAGATTGAGAGGGATCTTGGAGATTCGGGCACCTGGGTTGTTCTTACCATCACCCAATCTACTGTTTGGCATCTTTCTGGAGGTGATTGGACATGTTTTGCACTAGGGACGAATTGTTGAGGAGCTTCAATTATCTAGCAGAGCGTGGCATCTTCCAACAGTGAGGGTTTTGGCACTTGGCATTGGTCTTCATCTCTTATCCAGCCTTTGGAGGCTTATTTTGTATTGTCGGGAGCATTTTGTAGCAGCTCATACTTGTTATCCATTGTCTATCATATTGGCCATCTGTTGAGCATTCCAGATCGACATCTCCACTGTAGCAGGTTCTTCTATTTTATGAATAAATAATATTTGAGATGTTTTGGCTTGTCTATCTTATTGCATATGGTTGAGGTATGTTCCATGGTTATCTCTTTCTATTATTTGCTGCATAAACACATATAAACACATCTAAAAAGTAGATCAGCAAAGTGTTTGACGAAATACCTCACTCAGAAAAAGTTTTAAAAAGACACCAAAACAATGATGGTCCTTGCATAATGGCTTGGGATCATTATAGAGAACTTGTACAACATGCCTTGCGCTCAATTTTTAACATCATATTCTGGAATTTTTACAACGAAAACTACAACCCGTGCTCTTTCCAATGGAATTTCTCTCACTTCATTTGGATTCTCTATGAACACGTTATGAATGTTTTACCTGGAACACCTGTTTATGACTAGCTTCAGGACTAGTCAAAAACCCTATCTTCCACAGAGTGTATCTCCAAAATTATAGCGAATAAAGAGATGAAATTTTTAGCACAGGTACCTAGATATGTCTTCTCAATATCATATCAATTTAACCATTTGAATTGTTCTACGAACAATGTTATAGAGAAAATGGTAAGATGACCTGTAAATAACATACCTTAGAAAACATCACCAAAATACTTTATCCTCCCTTGAAATACAGCCTTCTTTACTTCAGTTTTCCTCTGAAATTCGACTTATATATCCTTGTTAATTAACAAACTTGTGTGTATTGAAAAATGAATGTTTAATGAGATGTATTTATACCCTTTATGTCACTTCCTTTTAACATTAGGGCCAACCTGTCACTTTCTTATTTTGTAATTCTTTTCTTTAATTATCTTCAGGGCCGAACTATACTTCCTTCTTCAATTCACTTTGTCATCTTAAAAAATTCATTTCTCCTTAACCATGAGGATCCATGTGACATGCCACCTACCACCAGAAACAACATGATGTATACTATCCATCCATGGGTGTTGTATCTACAAGTGCACTATCCTTCATGTCCAAATACCTTCATAAATCGTGCGGTCCAAATCCAGTGACTAGGGTTGACATCAATGACAACAACCAATATTCCAACCCTAATTTGTTGTGTTCCCTTTCTTTTCATCATTATTTTCTTATTATTTTATAGCACTTTCAATCTACCTCCGGGCCTTTAGCCCCTTTTTCCAATGAAATGAGGTACAATCCCTTTTTGGGTCAATATGCCAGAAAACCCAAAATATGAGGAAATGAAAGGAAAGAAGTATGGAAAGTGACAAGTATGCGTGGGATTGGTATGATGACCTTTCAAGGAGACCACCTAGTAGAAACCATTTTCCCAAGGATGACCACTTACTATGACAACAAGTCAACCACCAAGATGAAATGAGGCAAAATGAACAATTTCCAAGCAAACATTTTCAAAATCAAGAAAGGACCCTGTGCAACATGTTCAAATGCTTCATTTATTATAATTACACTTACCACACCATAAAACTTGTTATCTCACAAAGAAATATTTTTTGTCCTTTGTGAGCCAAGATGGTGTGGAAGACACTATTGCCATCGATCAAATGGTGACATGTGGTAAGATAGGGGCCTCTTTCTGCTCATTTTCCTCTTGGTACTCCATGTCTACAACTTGAGGGTCTTGAGACATCATCTCCTTAGTTACCCCTAGGAATGGGGGGTAAAAGGCCGAAAATTTCTTTCACCCTAAGAGTTCTTCTCTTTAAAGTTTAAATCCTAAGGCCCAAATGTGTTTGCACCTTAGGGTTTATACTCTACCTCTTGGTTTCAAGTAGATCAACCTTCAATATTGAATGAATTTGAGACTCCATATCCCTATAATGGTAAATTAATTAATATAGAAGCAACTCTTGTGGTGAAATTGATTGATAAAACCTCTCTCTCAAATCTCTGAAGTATTCTACTAACCCTACTAACCCTAACACTAGAAAACTCACTATATTTCTTGCTATTGTTATAAAATTTTTCTACAACCATTAAAAACTACATTAAATTGTTGCATATAATTATCTAAAGGTGGATTAACCCACTCAGAAATCACCTCTAACAATTGGATAATATTATATTCGTTATATGCTTACTTGTCATGGTCAATTGTGGAATTTCTGAGCACTAGTTATTGTTGTTGTTACAAATAATTTACTGATGTTATAAAATTGTTTACTGCTACAAATTTGTAACAACCATTGCAATCTATCTTGTCTAGTTTCTAAAAGAGGTTATTTTTCATACTTTATCTTAGAAGTTGTTATATATATGCTGCAAAGTGTTCTTGTTTCGGGTAGGTACAATAAACTACATCACAACCTCTCTTTCCTAGACCTAGACCAACCAATAAGTGATCAATATAGGGGGTGGTAGGCTTGGATAATAGAATTTTTATTTGATCCCTTGAGGTCACTAGGGAAGCCTACCTTGTGGACCTCTTCCATCATTAAAATGAGGGAAGATCCTACTAAGGTGATAATGGTAGTTTCTTCCATAATTACTCAAGATTTGGATATCTTGTGGTGGGATTTGCAAAAGTACAAATCCCGCAATAACATTTTGGTGTTGTTTTCGAGGAGGATTGAGTCATTATCCTCGTGACATATCATTGGTAAACTTATCATGAATACCTTATCTTAGAAATTTACCTAACAACTCCACTTAGGGAAGTTCCCTAACCTTTCTTTGATGATCCAAAGAATATTATATGGTGATTCCACTAACATATTTCGAGGTGTCACCCTACTCTCAACTTTGTGATATTGTATACTCTTAAGCGATGTAATTATGTCACCTTGGGATTATCATGAAAGCGATCCTTCTTTTTATTTTAAGAACATTTTTGGATACCCAAATGAGTTTGATGTGAGATGGTTGGAAGACTATCCAAAATTCAAGGGTTTGGTCATTATTCATATTGAAGAGTTCTTTAAGTACCCATGGGAAGTAAAATTGCATCACAAGGACATACAAATAAAGTTATTTATATATTTCTTTCCCTTGGAATTACAAAATTGGGTCAAGGATTGTTGGAATCCAAAGGGCATATATTATCTCATAGATCTCATTAGTATATGTATTGAGTATTTCCACCCATATTTTCAGACATATGAAGATGATCTTCAAGATATCATAGTAGTCCTTGAGGAGAAAGGGTTCACCTCTAATAGTGTAGAAGACCTCAGGAAAGTGCACCATTCTCAAAACCAAGAACCCAAGGATGATTCTTATGAAGAGGTTATCAACCCCTCGAAGAGGAGAAATAATCACCTCATGATTCCATTAATGACAATAAATATTTAATTGAAGAATGAGAGGCTAAATATGTGAATCATGAGGAATATCACCAAATAAATGAAGTAGAACATGAATTGCCTTGTGAATATTTTGAAAAATACCACTTTGATGAAATACACTATGTTGAAGACCTAATCCATGAAGAGGCTCCTCATGAGGATGAAGCACAAGTATTTTCTCCTCCACTTGATGAAGTCATGCAAGATTTCATTCATCTTGCACATGAATAAAAGAATGTGGTAAGTTACACACCTTTCGAAGTCTTTAATGTTGCTTTACTTTATGATTTGAAAAGTGAATAGAAGCAAGAGGAACCCTTGGATGCATTGAACCCTTCATGTTATAATAAAGACAATGATGTGATTGAGAATATTGATGAGTTTATACATGTTGGGAGACGTAAATGGATGTGATTTGTTCCGGTCTCAGTGGAAATCCCATTCATGACACTAAAGGTCATTTTGAATTGTTACTTGGGAAAACCATGTGCGATTTCTAAAGACTCAAATGTACGGCAACATGAAGATTACATGGTTACATATTTATTCCTATTGCCCATGAATAACTTGTTGTAGCACTCTCATGATGGTTTCTAGTCATGTTCTGGAGGGTCTAATACATATTATTTTGAGCACTTGGATTTATTATATGAAGAATATTTTCAACCACCGTTGTGCTCTAACTTTGATGAGGGTAAGGACATGATTGGCATAGAGAATGATTTATGTGATGAGAGTTTCCTTCCTTCTCCTTTTTCACTTGTTGTATATAGGGTTGGGATTTTTTCTTATGATAGTCATTTTCCTATGAGGTGGAACTTTTTTCAACCTATGGTTTATTGCAATCTTTTTTATTTTCACACACAAGACCAACAAACCTTGGGTTGTGGGAATTGATTTTTCTCTAGGCCTGGTTTGATCCCTTACCTTGCGCTCTCTTCTTCCATGGGAAACGTTAGATTTTTTCTTAGGTTCCTACTCATCCCTTTTCAATCTTTGAGTGTTGGATTGGTGTTGATGTTAGTGGTATCATCATATAGGTATTTCTGCACAGGTCTATGTGTCTAGACATGTGGAAATAGTCCAAAGCCTTCTACTCTTGAATTTACTTTAGTTAAAGGAACTATTAAAGTAATTGATTTTATTAATTAATTATGTAATTACTTAATTGAGCTATTTATGAAACATGCTAAAAGTACTTATCATGAAGAATGTAATCTAAATATAAAAGTGATTGTGAGAAGTAATCTCAACTGTAGATCACTTTTGAGATTAGAAATAAATTGTAACTAACGATTATAAAAGAAAGGTTAGGGTGAAGGAGAAATACACTTGAAAGTTGTTGAGGAAGTCGACACAGAGTATTGTATCACGAAGGAAATTGGTTCAATATATTGGATAGGTGAAGAAGGACCTTCAATTAGAGCTAATAAAGGTCAAGGAGAAGAGAGAACATAGGCATACACATGTGAATTTCAATAGAAGAAAGCCACATGAGAGTGTTGGATCATTTGGGGATTTCCGTATAAGTTTTTCATACACATCCATGGGCGATAGAGGAGATAGTCACAAACATTTGTGTATCACAGTGGGGAAAGTCATGGATATCTACGGGTCACAGAAGAGACTGTCGCGAATTCCTAGAAAAGTGTGCCAGAATTGATTGTTCAGTAGGTCAGCCCTTTCCAGGTTAGTCTGTAGTTGTATTTCTCTCAGTTGACCATTATCCCTCTTACGAGAGCCCTGATTTTAGCATAATAAAATCATTCACAGCACTGGTTTTCCCTCTGGGGTTTTTCCAGGGGTATTTACCCAAATATTATGGTGTTCATGTACGCTTGATTTGGTTTCCTTATTTATGCTTCCGCTGCATGATATTGACTTGAATATTTCATTAGTGTATTGTTGTTTTGTGAGTTGCTAATATGATTACAGTAAGGAAATAACTATATAACAAAGTACCTAGGTGCTGGTGTTAGAACTTCTACATGGTATCAGGGCACATTCTCTAAAGGGAAGCTATATAAGTACATTGGAAGTTTTCCAACAACAAGTTATTTCCAAGGAAGTTCATTAGGTCTTAGGGATGACAATGACACTATTGAGAGTTGAAGATAGATTAGATGCAACATCCAACTTCCTATCTTGGAAACCAAGAGTTACTTTGGCATTGAAGGAGTATGACCTTTGGGAGTTAGTGGATAAAGAAGTTACTCCACCAAAATATCCGACAACTTTTTAGATGCTCACAACAAGAAGGATATCAAAGTAGAAAGAGTACTCCTAGATTATGTGAAGGATCATCTAATCCCTCACCTAACCGATAAGAAGATGACCAAAGAGATGTTTAATGCCTTGGTAAGTTTATTCTAAGGAAAGAACATGAATAGGAAGATGATCTTAAGGCATAAAATCCGATCGGTTCAAATGTCTATATCATATAATGTTACCAAATATCTCATGAGGATCACACAAGCGTGTGATGAACTTTCAACCAAAGGGAAAAAAGAGAGGATGTAGAGCTCGTTAATGTGGCATTAAATGGACTCCCCAAGTCATGGGAACCATTTGTCAAAGGAGTTTGTGCTCAAGATAATATCTCAGATTGGAAGAGACTTTGAGATGTTTGCATCTAGGAAGAGACTCAGGAAGAGTCTAAAGGAAGCAAGTAGGGAAGTAGTGAAGAGAACTTGGCCCTTGTTAGTAAGACAAGGAATGGAAAAGGAAAGAGTTATAGTAAGAAGGATAATAATGATGGAGGATCATCACAGTCAGGGAAGAATAAGGACTTGAGAAAAATAAAGTGCTTCTCATGTCATAAGAATGGGAATTAGGAATCTCAGTGTCTGGAGAAGAAGAAGAAGGGAAATGAAAAGACATAGAAAAAAACATCAACAGAGACACAACTTGATGAGTTTGCAAGAAAGTTTGATAAGGATTACTAAATGATTTATTTTCTTTCTACTAACACAACAATGAGGAGTGCTTGGTTCTTGGATAGTGGTGCATATCAAGAGAGGAACATGATCATTTTAGCAGTTTGATGGAGAAGGAATCAAAGGTTCATATGGAGATTGATAATGATTCCATGTATGCAGTGAAGGGAGAGGGAAAAATTACATTTCAACTTGATTTAGGAGGTTCGTTAGATGCCCATGATGTTCTTTACGTACCAGGTTTGAAGAAATTTTTATTCCATTCTCATCTATGGAGGACAAGGTTTTTTCCGTCACTTTTCAGAGAGGGAAGGTACTCATACCCCCAGAGAAATCTAGCCCAGACAACATAGTGGTTGTTGGGGTTAGAGAGGGAAATTTATACAGGTTGTAGGGAAATCCTATTCAGGATTTGGTACACAATAGTGACAACCTTAGTGGGTTGTGGCACAGGAGGTTGGGACACCCACACTATAGGGCATTGTCGATTCTAAGGAAGATTGTTACAAGTCTTCTAGAGTTCAGTATTGAGCAACAGGGAGCATGCAAAGGGTGTGCACTTGGAAAGAATGTCAAGGGTAATTTTACAAGAAGCAAGAGTAGGTCCAAGGAGATATTGGATCTTATCCATTCAGATGTGAGTGGGTCGATGTCAATAGCATCATTACAGAGATCATCATACTATGTGACATTTATTGATGATTTTTCCAGGAAAACCTGGATCTTCTTAGGTAGCTAGAGAGGTAGTGGGGGTCCCAGAGGGCCCATAGTGATAATAGTGGAGTCCATTCAATTTAAGGTGGACAAGGTTTACTATAGTATTAAATAAGTCCCACTATGGTAGTTAGATATAATAAATGTAAGAGGACTTATTAGAAGGTTCTGCTTCTAGAAGGTTCTTCCTCTAGGTTCTTAGGTGGTTGGTAGCACTATATAAAGGGGTTCAAGCAATGTAATGAGGTATGAATATAAGTATTGTATTTGGAGTTGAAGCTCATTAGGAGGTTTCCCCCTTGAAGAGGAAAGTGAACAGGAGAGGATCCCTTCCATAATAGGATCCATTGTATGGTGTTTCCCTACCTCAAGGGATTTCTTATAATAAAAATATGGTTTTTTCTATATTTCTATGTGGATCTATTATGTATTTAGTATTTTTGGTGATTATGTTTGTAGATCTACTCAAGTTATTAATGTTAGGTAGCTAGAGAGGTAGTGGGGGGCCTAGAGGGCCCATAGTGATAATAGAGGAGGTCATTCAATGTAAGACAGACTAGGTCCACTATAGTATTAAATAAGGCCCACTATGGTAGTTAGATATAATAAATGTAAGATGACTTCTTAGAAGGTTATGATTCTAGAAGTTTCTTCCTCTAGAATGTTATTAGGTGGTTGCTAGCACTATATAAAGGGGTTCAAGGAATGTAATGAGATATGAATAGAAGTATTGTATTTGTGTTGGAAATACTGAGAGGGGGGGTGAATCAGTATTACCCTTTTTTAAACAATTAGAAATTACTTTGTTATTTTATTAATAGCCATGATAGATCAACAATGGACTTGTATTTAAAATAAATTATATAAATATAATTAATAGGAATTACAAGGTTTTTTAAAGATTAGTGAAGGACACCAATCCTTTTTAGAGCACTAACTCTAGGAGACAGAAATCCCCTTCTTTAGGGAACCAACCCTAGGAAGCACCAACTCCCTTTTTTTTAGGGCACCAACACTAGGAAGACCCAAATCCCTTGTCTTTAGGGAACCAACCCTAGGAAGCACCAACTCCCTTATTTAGTAAAGGATATGAATCCTTCCTTGCTCCTCCCTTCCACCCTCACTGCATAAGTATCATCAATTCTTCTTCTTAGACTCTACTTCTATTTTGATCTTCTGATTTGGACTACAGAGACACTTCTTCTTCACCATTTTTTCTTGCTTATATAGTCTTCCAATAGGTGTGAGCATTGAAGCATTGTGTCCCTTCGTTTGGACCATCGCACCTATTCATTTAAATTAACAATAATAACATTTGTCTTTTAATTTTGAATTAATATCTCTCTCTATTATTATTCACGTATTAACGTGAAAATTTTGAATTTAGTAAAAAGGGTATTTATTAATAGATCACATGTATGGATCGATTTATTTAATTCGATCCCATGCCTTTTTATTTTATTCTTAAGATTCTGTTGCGTCCCCAGTTCTCCAACATATCATATTTCAGATTTTTGGTTAGCTTTCCAATGCATTGGATGTATTTGATCACTTAATATCAATCAGGACAGAATCTAGATCCTATTTGGTTCAAAGTTTCTTCATGACAGAGGAAAAATTCTTCCTCTACATGTTAAATTCGTATATATGCACTTTCATGACCTTTATTCCATGTGACCATAGGAGGTTGTTGGATTACTAAGAGGGGGGGTGAATAAGTAATAGAGCAATATAATCCTTTTTAACCATATAATCCAAGTGTTATATCAATGTATCATTATCATCCAATAACTGCAGAATAAATAAGCAATGAACAAATGAACAATCATACACATACACAGTACACTAGTGTTTTACGTAGAAACCCAAAGAGAGAGAAAACCACAACATGATTTTTCTTATATGTCTTGAAGAATTACATTCATTGGAAGCACCAACTTCCTTTGTTTTCCAGCTGCAACTGGAAGGAGGCTCCAACCCCCTAGTTTCTTAGGGCTACAACCTCAGGGAAGCTCCAACTCCCCAATTCTCTAGCTACAACTAGAAAGAGGCTACAACCCTCTATGTTCTTTGGATACAACCGGAAGGTGGCTACAACCACCTGTCCTTGCCCCGTCCAACCTCCCTGACATATAAGTAGAATGATGGAACCAGTGTCACACTATCACTATGAGATATACTGCTGTAAACCTATACCAATCAAACTGCACCAAATAACCTGTACCAATAACCTGAACCATGCATCAACCTGTACCTCAACCTATAATCGACCTGTACCATAAACAAGTGCATTAACCATGCAACAACCTGTACCAAACAACCTGTAATAAATATGTTCCATAAACAAGTGCATCAATCATGCACCAAGCTGTACCTCAACCTGTACCATGAACAAGTGCATCAACCATGCACCAAACCTGTACAAATAACTTGTCACAACAACTTGTCCAAACAACCTATCACAACAACCTGTCTCATCAATATTATGAACCAAATCAGATCTACTCACCAATATCAATCACCAAGACAACTCTCAAAGATGTGCATCAACCAAGCATAACACAACAACTCATAATAATCACCAAGATCAATATGTGCTTCTAATAATACAAGTATGTTACATCATCCATAAACCATGTGTCAAAAATGCTACTAAAAAGTGCCTCCAACTATGTACCAATCATGTATCAACTTCTCATCAACTATGACTCATCAATATGTACCAACATCATCAACTATACACCTCATGTATGTGTCAACTCATCAACTACTTGTCTCAACCATGTACCCAACATGTACCTTAACCAAAATCCCTCATCAATTTCATCATCCAGATATGATTTGTAACTCTGTAGTAGACCTGGTGTATATGATCACATACCTGCAAACCTTCCTTAACTTTAACAACAAGAGACTAGCATTTT
>ML787164.1:15893-34704 GCA_009831015.1 Picea engelmannii
ATGACTCTTTGTCATTTGAGTTGAATGTGAGTGTCAATATGAGGTCTTGAGAATCATGGATGGGTCTAGGGTCCTTGACCATAGTCAGTTGAGGGAAATAAGAGCCTTCAACACTAACCCTTGTTTCTCAGGCTCAAGCACTATGGAAAACTCCTCAAACCACAAATTTGACCTCTATAGGGTATCAATCACCTTCAAGAGTGCTATGTGTGCCATGACTAGGTTAGTTGTGAACTAAGATGGGTATCGAGGTCTAACCAAGGTCGAGGGAGGACAACAAGGGCCTTTTACCCTAAATGATTCTTCTTAGGCTCAAGTTCCATGAACAATTCCTACACCCCATGAAGCTTCTTAAGCTATAGCGCTAAACACATCCTCGAACCACCAAATAGAACCATTTTGGGGTATCTATAGCCTACTAGAGTGATACATTACCATGATTAAACCACAACACATGCCCTAGACAAGATTGTATCTTGGACCCACAACAGGGATGGTTCTCAAGGCCATGGTTGGGGTTATTTTCACATGAGTGGGATACAAGTGCCATGAGTATGGTTTGTCCAATGGAAATGGTTCTTGAGGCTTAAACATGGTTAAGGGAGGAATAAGGGGCTTAAGACCTAAATGAAACATCTCGAGCTCAAGTGTCATGCTTAGGGGAGGAAAACACTTTGGCCTTAGAACCTAAATGTAGCTTCTCAAGCTCAATATCCATGAACAACACCTACAAACCATGATAAAAAGTCCTATGTAGGGGGTATTTTGAATCAGAGTTGGCCCATGTATGCCATTAGAAGGTTTTTCACATCAAGGATCTGCCATGGTGCCTTGAACATGGTCAAAGAAGGAAAATAAGTGCCTTGGGATATTGTTGAATCTTCTCAGAATCAAGAACCTTGAATGAGTCCTTGTACCAACACATGAATCATTTGTATGGGTTCTTTGTAGGCCTCTAAGTGGGATACATGGACCATGAGTAGGTTTTGTGCATTGAAAATGAGTATTGATGCTTGAACATGGTCAAGGGTGAAACAAGGGCCTTAAACCCTAATTGAAACTTCTAGAGATCAAGGGCCATGAACAACACCTAGAAACCACAACATGATCCCTCACTAGGGGGCCTTTGGCCTAGGATTTGGTTGACGATGATACAATGATGATGATGACGATGACGATGATACAATGATGATGATGACGATGACGATGATACAATGATGATGATGATGACGATGAAGATGATACAATGATGATGATGATGACGATGAATATTTTCAACATTGTGATCATCATCATTGTCCTCATTGTTATCGATTTTTAGCATCATTATCATCAATTTTCATCTTTGTCATTGTGATAGATGAGGATGATGATGACAATGATGAAAATAACAATGATGATGATGACAATGATGATGATGAAAATGATGATCATCATGAGAATGATTATGACAATTACATCATGACGATGCCAACGATGACTGACAAGGATGAGTATGATGATGATGATGATGACGACAATGACAATGATGGCAATGGTGATGATGTTGATGACAACGAGAATGATGCCAATCATCATGAGAATAATGATGATGATCCATGTTTATGTTATAGTCAAATCATGCTGGCACAATTGGTTTTCAAGGGTTTTTTTCTATAAGGTGGCCAAGGTTTGAAACTCGCAGTAGTCGGGAGGAGATACCCAAAAAAATTCATCCATGTTGAGGGTTTGTGTGGCCCATGCCAAGTGTGACCCCCGGGTGATTTTGATGGCTTAGATGCCCCTGGGTTACAGTTTCTTAGACCACAAGCTAATCCCATAGGTAACAGACACGCTAACAAACAAACAAAAAATGTTTCTTTTATATATTTTTTTTAAATGTGTTTTTTCCTTTGTTCTTACTAAATTTCTTTTATATCTTATTGTATATTTTTACTTACTTTTGTTTTTTTATTTATAAAATGTTTTTTAAGATGATGTCAACAATGATGAGATGTTAATGAGGATGATGATGATGAAGAGGAGGTTGATGTTGTTGATGAGGATGATGACAACACTGATGATCATCATGAGAATTATTATGATGATGATGCCACTTCCAAGGATGATGTTGACGAGGATGAGGATGATGCAAAATTTCAATTATGGGTAGCAAAATTTACCTATCGTATTATGTCACCTAATCCTAGTTCTTCAGAAAACATAGGGTTATTTTATTTTGCATGACTTTCTTTTCAACAACGTGGAAAAAAACTTTATTAGCAGACATGTCAAAAGTATAAATAATCATTGATTTAAAAAAATATCTTAAAATGTTGCTTAAGAGATATTTCTTCGATGTCAAATTCATTTATATACAAAAGTATTGTAAAGGGGAAATTGTTTATTTTTCCCCCAACAAACATCACTTAAGACCCATTAAGCTAGTGATATTGCTTAAGTGACAACATGATAGTAATGTCACTTAAGTGATGTTTATCGGGAACAAGTTTTTTTTTAAATATGACATTTTTCATTGGACTTCAACGTTTAAAAAGATTGTTTTCCAACACACATCAAACTTAGGTTCAAACGTCAAATTTCAACCCCAAATGTAATATTGAAAAGGATTTGAAACAAACAAATCAATTTGTTTGCAAGGAACATAGAAATGATGTCGACTCTTAAGATAGGATATTAAAAGTCACATAAGTAAGGAGTCTAATCCAATTGTCCTATAATACCACAATTTATACAATTTGCTAAAATAGAACATAAACAAAGGTTACACTTAAGATAAAAGAAAATGTGCTACAGCATACTATTACGCATAATATCTTTTCAAACAAATGCATTTAGGTCCTCACTCCTAAGGGAGTTCCTTTACTCCTTTAGGTGGTAAATAATCTAATATTGAAGCTCTAGTATGATCAACTATGTTTATTATATTGAATATGTTGTCAAACTCCATTTACATTTAATTGATTATAAAAAGTCTAAGTTGTTTTAGTTCAAATTTTAAAAGATATATGTACCTATCGTTATTCCTATATAAATGTAACCCTTTTTACTAATAACCCAAAAAAAAAAATTAAAGATCAAATACCAAAAAAATCTATGGTGAAAAATAACGGCCATTAAACATCCATATGTTGGGTTTATCTTTATAGTACTTCTTGCTCTTCTTTTTAGTCCCTCCTAGTCAACGAGAGTTGACCGCATATTACCTAGTGCTTCATGTTGCATTAATTGGTACATTTAGTAGAAAACTTAAATGGTATGATAAGGGTCTTATTAATATATTTATTATTTTAAATTTTTATAAAAAACAATATATTTTCTTATTTTTGGATTGAATTTTGGATTGGCTAAAATTATTTGGATGTGATATTATTTCCATGGTGTATGTAAATATTTTAAATTATTTCTTAAAATTAAAAAATATATATATATATAACATATTTGTACAAAATATATATATATATAACATATTTGTACCACTGGTTACTTTGGAGGCTCGGGTTAAATCAAGACATTATCCAGACGCTGCAGTCGATGAGCATGTCGAGACGATGCAGTCGATACTGGTTGTTGTGGCTATCTACATGCATTCCAGATGTTGCAGTGGTTTTCCTACTCATTACTATTTCCGTTCTCTTCATGTGGAATATTGAGGTACTATGTTACGGCAGATCACAAGAGATAGGTCTTAACGTCAATCAAGTAAAGCATATATCATTTCATGTAGTTAGTGACTGTCATAACAATATAGTATAAACTGTCTGATTTTGCAAGCAGTGCTACCACACAATAACGTGAATCCTTTCATGGAGCAGAAGTGAGTAAGATCATAATTTTTTATACTCTTTCGTTTTCTTATGTAGTTGTTTTACCATGTATTCAGATTAATAAAAAATTCATCGCTCATGCACTCTACTATATGGTTAGAAGTTGTCATTTTTCAGTAATTTATCTGACGAGTAGTCCATTGCTTTCAGGGCCAGTATCGTGAAGGAAGTCTTCGTCCCTCGGGTTTGATCCATTTGGATTTTTCTTTTATATCAAACTTATTCTACATAAAATTACTATTACTCTTAAACTTAGATTGATAGAAAAAAATGTTTTGTGATTGAAAAATAATATGTAGGAAAAGGTATTCATATCTGTTTATTTTATAGGAAATCATTATAGAAAAACTAATAGGCTCAAAAAGATGGTCATGGGGTAACTAGAAATCACCATGGTAAATTCAAATCTCACTATATTTGAAAGTCTTGCGTTGAATCTAGTTAACTAAACCCTCATTATAGCTAAATTAAAGTAGTTTGTGAGGTTTGAACTTGTGATCGAAAATTTTTATTTCTCTAGTGAAAGACAGAGAGAAAGAAAATTCAAAACTATAAATTGTCACAGGGATTAACACAACTTGGTTATTCTTTCTTATTAGGTTGAAAAGCCTTTTCTAAGAAAATCATAGGATGGGTGGTTTTTAAACTGGAAGGTATATGTTTTATGGTATATGTATGGATGGCTGCACCATCTTATGATAATAATTCCAACTTGAAATCCAATTATACGTTTTATATAATTGTAATATCCACTTCCTTAAAAACCTTTCAGTCTCTTCCTTAAGCAAAACAAAAAGCATCGTAATAGAGAAAACAGGTGGATCATTAGTAAACAAACTCACTTGATTCATCATGTAATGGATGTTGGAGAGCACTAGACTCATCGTATTTACTCTAAATAATCCTATTATTTTCCTCGATCGACCTGGAATTGCTTAAGAAAAATATCCCGCATTTACACATACTCATACTCAGACCAGTCGAGCACCACTATCGTCTTCTCCTACGATATAAACACCATCCTAGCTGGAAAGACTACAAAATTATTTGATTGCCCATTTTATCTTCTAAAGCATTGTTATCGAGTCAAAGAAAGGTTAGCCTTCAAAGAAAAACAAAGTGTTACTATTTCAAAAATGTGATTAGTAACATATCTAAAGAAATGAGATTGGCTTTGTTGGTGTCAATGTAGAACTAATTCTTATTGAACTACCTATTTCAATTGATTGTAGGGTTGTAGGGTCAAAAAGGCTTTTTATTCTGGACTATTATGATCCATACATGCTCTATGTCAAGCACATCAATAAGCTATATTACGCGAATAAAACATATGCCAGTGGCAGAGTTTTCTTCCTCGCAAACGAGGGAGAGTTGAAGCTCGTCGCCGCTTGAGATGCTTAATCCTGTTACAGTGAAACACTAAGTTATTAATGAATGAAAAGAGTTATATTGTAATTACACATCCCCAATATAGAACACACCATACCTGCAGAAATCTATGAATCTTGAACGGAACAAAAAATAATTAGAGAAATTTGAATAGAATTCAAAAATTATATGAATATTCATTTCAGAATGTCGTTCACATAAAGGTAAATGAATCAGATGAAGCAAAAACTTCGTTCGACATACACCTATATTTAATTATATTATCATACATAAATAAAATTATAACATATAAGAAAATTTTGTGTATTTGAAACTGTTTAATTAACTACAGTCACAACTCGAAAAACTTTGATCTGCTTGCATTAGCTTTGAGTTCGCTCAATTATCATCTTTATAGATATATTGTCATACATAAATAAAACTAAAATTTACAAAAAAAAAATCATGGATTTAAAATTGATTAATTAACTACAATCACATTTTGAAAAACATCCGTCCAAAATTTACTTTGATCTGCATGAAGATCATACGATATCAGCTTCCATGTGTTTTAGAAGATTTAACGTGATTGTTGTGAAGAGCATACGATATCAACTTCCATGTGTTTAGAATATTTAACATGATTGTTATTGCAATTGCAGAGCGATGAGAGTGAAATTTCTTGCAAAAATTTCAGAGTTTGATAAAGTAGTTTAGGGTTTACTCGGTTGTTTTAAGTTTTGCCCAAAACGGACGTTACGAGTTCAAACCACTTGTGCGGCGTCTAAGTTTTGCCCAAAATGGATGCCATGAGTTCAAACCGCGTACGCGAGTTCAAATCGTGTTTCTGGCATTTTGACACGGGCTTCCAAGATACTTGGAGTCTCTCACCAAGCACTGGCAGCCGAGGGTTTTCGATGATTCTCGGCCGAGGTTCCAGTTACATTGTCGAAGATTTAAAACACCAAATAATTAAAATGCTTGTGGGCCATTCTGTTTTTTTTTAATGTTCTGTTCTTCGTTGCAGTCGTTGACCATTATGAGATTTGAACCTTTTCGATTTTCAAAAGGAATACACAGTACAAAATGCGTTAAATTATATTAAAAAACAATAATATCATTAAATCGAACATTTGCACCGCCCTAATGCTAGGTATCGATCTGGCTCAAATGCAATGGGTTCTACCCTTACTCGGTAAAAGATTCAATTGGGACCAGAAATGGCTCATGCTTCCATGAGATAGTAAAAAATAGGAGAACGTTCATATTTTGCTTTGTTCTATACAACATAATTTTATCAACTACTTAATTTAAACCAATGTTTATTTGTTCCATTAGGTATTACTTACCTAATTTGTTTATTAGGTACCTAATTTGTTTAATAAGGACTTCGCCTCTGTTTCCCTTGTTTTTAAAGCATTCATTTAACCCAACTCTTCACAAAATCAACTTCTTTTTTCAATATATCAACTTTTTTTACTTAATTTTCCCTTACTAATACAGGGTCTTTCCCTTACTAATACAGGGTTTTTGTTATATTCATGAATATGTTTCACATATTATATATAATTATGTGTGTGTGTGTGTCCAAAGGGGTTGGACCCAATGGTGGAAAGCGAGGAGTTTTTCACGGTTGGGCAAGGTAGGTTCAATTCCAGTGAGGGCCTTACCTCGAGCCATGGGGCACCTTGAGGTAGTGTTTGAAATATATTCCTGAAAATACAGCACCGGAAACCCCCGATTACTTCCCCACAACCCAGTGGGGACATCAAGTGAGGCTCTAAACATGCTCATGGCCAGGCACTCATCCACTGAAAATTTTAAAATTAACTATAACTTATATAAACATGTTTAACCAAATATATAAAACTCAAGAAATTTAAATAAGTATTACTTTATTATCAATTATGTTAGATTGTTTACTTGTTATGTCTACTTATTTTTGAAAATATTGAGCATAGTTAAAATTATTGTCTTTAGAATACAAACTTTAAATGTTATATTTTACTTTTATTGTAATGATGATGATGATGATTAACATCCATTGAGATTGAATTGGTCTATCGGACCTTAAGAAGGTAAGGGATTACTTGTAATTCTTTAGAATTTTATTTATGTACTTGAAAATCATTAAGACAAGCGTTCCAACATCATCATAGTTTTGTTGAGTTACAAGGTTAGGAAAGTGGGTGGTGTGACAAATCTTTTGAAATTGAGATCTAATATGGGTATATGCTAGACATTCTAAAAGAAAGTGTTTTTCATCTTCAACCCTTCTAGTGTCAAAAAGGTGACAAACTCTTTCATCCCATGACGTTTTGCGAATTGACCAATGCCAAATTTCACTATGGAACTCATGAGAATTCATTCTTATTTTAGCAATGTTTTTTTTTTCTCTACACATGTCAAAACAAAGAGACATTTTTTATCTTATAGATTAGGGTTGATTACCTCCTTATAATATCTTAATTTTAATTTTTCCCTCTAATTCTTTATTGCACCACATTTTCTCCCTAAATTTTGATGTAATAATACTTTTGATATTATCCTATCCTGCAATATGATCTCTTCTTTTACTCCCCAATGGTTTGGCCAAGAGTGGGCATCCTTATGCCATCCCCACTTGAGTCGAAGGTGGTTTTGGCTAGAGTTTGAAGAAATTTTAGAAAGCCTCTTGTCTTCCATGTTGTTTGGCATGTTCTTATACAATAGGTATCTGGTCATAGTCGTGCTCTCAATGGGGGGAAGTGTAATGTCCCAAACTAGGTTATATGGATTTATTATGTTTTTTGTCCAAAAATTGTTAATTTTCCTTGTGTAAATATGTCAAACATTGGGTATTAATGTTGTTGTTAACCCCTTAAAAACAGTATGGTCATACATGAATATTGACAAACACATTGCATGCATCCATTACACAAAAAAATAGAGCAAATAACCATGCCATTTATTATGGATGGAAATAAAAATACAATGATATCTAATGGATGTAATAATAGTTGCAGAATATTCCTTAACACACAAGTCTAATGTCTGCAAGGCAGCTGCTAAATCTACCAATAAAAACAATACAAGGAAACATGGAATGATGTCAGTCTATGATGCTCCCCACGATGCTCTGCTCCAATAGTGTTTTCTCTGCTAGTGGCACTTCTATAACCCTATGAACCTGATCCACGCATCCTATTGCAACCTGATCATTGAGGTCCTCATGAGACAACTACTAGATGTCTAGCAGGGCCTTAGAAATGCCTCGTACTCAACCTCTGGGGATGCCCTAAACTCCAATTTCTCTGAAACCCTCCTGAAACCTGCAAATGTCAAAGCTTGGCCTCGTCCAGAAAGATCTGTAAACCTTCTGTGTACCTCGATATCTCTTCAACTGAATGAAAAATTCCCAAGTGAAGCTCCAATGGTAGTCCTATATGGACTCCCCCTCTTGCTCGACTAGGGTGGATATTGCACCACCGAAACTAGACTGCAGTAGTGGAAGGGTTTTTCTAAAACCTAACGAAACAATGGCTCTAAGAGCACTCCAAAATGAGAGATCAAATTATAATTCTAAAGAGAAGGGTTATCGCTCTATTTATCCTTCCTCTAGACCTTCTAGATCTTTCCCCTTTTTGACCAAATCAAACCCTCACTTTATTTTCCCTCCAATTTCATTTAATTATAGTTATTTATTTTATTTAATGTCACTTTAGCATTTATCATTCTAGGGACACCAAATAAACCTCCTCGATTCTGTTTCTCTTGTTGATTATAGCCTACGGGAGTCGTATAGGCTATTGAGTCATCCTCCATCATGATCAATTGGAAGGGGGCATTATAGTCCTCCCTTCCTAAGATTGCTTGTCCTTAAGCAATTCCAGATCAGGGTGTTGTAAGATCTGCTCTCCTTCCCAAGCAACATCTAATTTTTTCCCAAAATGGACATCATGAGTTCAAACCGTGTATGCGAATTCAAATTGTGTTTTCGGCATCTTGACACAGGCGTCCAGGATACCCGGAGTCTCTCACCAAGCACTGGAAGCCAAGGGTTTTCGATGATTCTCGGTCAAGGTTCCAATCATGTTGTCGAAGATTTAAAACACCAAAGAAATTAAAATGATTGCGGATCATTATGTTCTTTTTAATGTGTCGTGCCTGGTTGTAGTCGTTGACCATTACAAGATTTGAACCTTTTCGATTTTCAAAAGGAATACACAGTACAGAATGTGTTAAATTATATTAAAAAACAATAATATCATTAAATAGAACATTATCTCTGCTCTAATGTTAGGTATCAATCTGGCTCAAATGCAATGGGTTCTACCTTTACTCGGTAAAATATTCAATTGGGACCGGAAATGGCTCATGCTTCCATGAGATAGTAAAAAATAGGAGAACGTTCATATTTTACGTTGTGTTGTACAAAATAATTTTATCAACTATTTAATTTAAACCAATGTTTACGTGTTCCATTAGGAATTACTTACCTAATTTGTTTATTAGGTACCTAATTTGTTTAACGAGGCAAGGACTAGTTGTTTCGCAGCTATTTCCCTTATTTTTAAAGCATTCATTTAACCCAACTCTTCACAAAATCAACTTCTTTTTTCACAACATAAACATTTTTTAATTAATTTTCCCTTACTAATACAGGTTCTTTGTTATATTCATGAATATGCTTCACATATTATATATAATTATGTGTGTGTGTGTGTGTGTGTGTGTGTGTGTGTGTGTGTCCAAAGGGGTTGGACCCAATGGTGGAAAGAGAGGATTTTTTAACCGTTGGGAAAGGTTCAATTCCCATGAGGGTCTTACCTGGAGCCATGGGGGCACCTTGAGGTAGTGGTTGAACGTGTGGTTTCACTAATAGATATTGTATTAAATGGTATCATGACCCATGCACACATAAGTGGATCAAATTCCACCCCCATGTCCTTCAAATTTAAAAGCTCGGTGGGTTAGCTCAAGTGGATGAGTGTCGTTGTTTGCTCGAATGAGGTTCTGGGGTCGAATCCCCAGCTAGGAGCATGTATAGGGCCTCACTTGATGTCCCCACTGGGTTAGGCCCGTAATCAAGCCAAACGGCTTACCTTGTTTACCATCCACGAAATGTGGGAAAGTACTCGAGGGTTTCTCGTGCTCTTTTCCGAGGAAATATATATATATATATATATATATAACTTAAAATTTTAAAATTAACTATAACTTATATAAAAATATTTAAACAAACATATAAAATTCAATAAATTTAAATAAGTATTACTTTATTATGAATTATGTTAGATTGTTTACTTGTAATGTCTACTTATTTTTTCAAATATTGAGCATAGTTAAAATTATTGTCTTTAGAATACAAACTTTAAAAGTTATATTTTACGTGTATTGTGATGATGATGATGATGATTAACATCCATTGAGATCGAATTGGTCTATCTTACCTTAATAAGGTAAGGGATTACTTGAAATTCTTTAGAATTGTATTTATGTTCTTGAAAAGCATTAAGACAAGTGTTCCAACATCACCATAGTTTTGTTGAGTTAAAAGGTTAGGAAGGTGGGTAGTGTGGCAAATCTTTCGAAATTGAGATCTAATATGGGTATATGCTAGACAATCTAAGAGAAAGTTTTTTTCATCTTCAACCCTTCTAGTGTCAAAAAGGTGACAAACTCTTTCATCCCATGGCGTTTTGTGAATTGACTAATGCCCAATTTCACTATGGAGCTCATGAGAATTCGTTCTTATTTTAGCAATGTTTATTTTTTTCTCTACACTTGTCAAAACAAAGAGATATTTTTTATACTATAGATTAGGGTTGATTACCTCCTTATAATATCTTAATTTTCTTTTTCCCTCTAACTTTTTATCACACCACATTTTCTCCCTAAATTTTGATGTAATAATATTTTTAATATTATCCTATCCTGCAATATGATCTCTTCCTTTACTCCCCAATGGTTTAGCCAAGATTGGGCATCCTTATGCCATCCCCACTTGAGTCGAAGGTAGTTTTGGCTAGAGTTTGAAGAAATTTTACGAAGCCTCTTGTCTTCTATGTTGTTTGACTTGTTCGTATACAATAGGTATTTGGTCATAGTCGTGCTCTCAATGGGGGAAAGCTTAATGTCCCCAATTAGGTTATATGGATTTGTTATGTTTTCTGTCCAAAAATTGTTAATTTTCCTTGTGTAAATATGTCAAACGTTGGGTATTAATGTTGTTTTTAACCCCTTATAAACAGTATTCTCATACATGAATATTGACAAACACGTTGCATGCATCCATTACACAAAAAAATAGAGCAGATAACCATGGCATTTTATGATGGATGGAAACAATAATAAAATGATATCTAATGGATGCAATAACAGTTGTAGAATACTCTTGAACACACAAGTATAATGGTTGCAAGGCAGCTGCACAAATCCACCAATAAAAACAATACAAGGAAACATGGAATGATGCCAGTCTATGATGCTCCATGCGACACTCTTCTCCAATAGTGTCTGCTCTTCTAGCAGCGCTTCTATAACCCTATGAACCTGATCCACACGGCCTGCTAAAACCTAATCGCAGAGGTCCTCACAGGACAATTGTTAGATGTCTAGCGGTGCCTCTAAGACACCCCGTACTCAACCTGCGGGGATGCCCTAAACTTCGATTTCTCTGAAACCCTCCTGAAACCTGCAAATGTCTAAGCTTGGCCTCATCCAGAAATATCTGTAAACCTCTTGCGCACCTTGATATCTCTTCAACTGAATGAAAAACTCCCAAGTGAAGCTCCAATGGTAGTCCTAGATGGACTCCCCCTCTTGCCCGACTAGGGTGGATATTGCACCACTGAAACTAGACTCCAGTAGTGGAAGGGTTTTGATAAACCCTAACGAAACAATGGCCCCAACCTCAAAGTTGCATTCTTCTATGTGCCTATCTACATACAACTTCTATTGATTATGAGTGGCCTGCAAATTCTCCTTCATGACTCTCAAGATGTCCTAACTTTCCTACAACCAGTCTTTGGCCTTAGGAGATCTACTCTCTCCAAACGCCAAATCCACAAAAGGTGGAGCATCATAGCCATACAATTCCATGAATGGGCTCATCCCGATGGACATGTGATGAGTGGTATTGTAACAATGCTCCTCGAAGATGAAACCACTTTATCTATGCCCACTGCTGCCCTGATAGATAGTTCCTCAGGTACCCCTTGATCCATTTGTTTACTATCATGGTTTACCCGTCTATATGGGGATGATAGCTAGTGCTAGGTGTCAAATCTATCCCAGATAACCTGAATAGCTCCCGCCAAAATACATTGAGGAACCTGTTATCCCTATCACTGAATATGTTCCTCGGAATACCATGGAGTCTAAATAAATCCTTGAAGAATAGATATGTTACCTAAGATGCGTTGTACTCTGAAGGAATGGAAAATAAGTGTACATATTTAGTCAATTTGTCCACTACCACGTAGATATAGTCCCTGCCCTGCACCTTTGACAATCCTGTGATGAAGTCCATGGAAATACTATCCCACTTCTGCTCTGGGATCGGCAATAGCTGAAGTAGTACCGCAGGATGTTTAAACTCTGACTTGTTTTGTTGGAAAATCATGCACTCCCTCACATGACGAAGTACATCCTCCTTGATACCCTTCCATGAGAATTTCTCCCTCGCCTACTTGTAGGTCTTCAAATACCCTTAGTTCCCTGCCAGTGGTGTGTCATGTATTGCTCTCAAAATATTATCCTTGATTTTGGAATCAGGGACAAGATAGATCTTATCTTTGTAGCAGATGATTTCATCCACTACCATGTACCTGTCATCCTAAATAATTCCCTCCATGAGTTCACAGGCAAAGGTGTTCTTGGAGTATTCTACCAAAAGAATGGACTTCCAGTCTGCTGAAATTTATTTCATGGAGAAAGTTGCAGGTATCCTGGATAAGGCATTAGCAACTATGTTATTCTTCCCCTTTACATACTCAATGTCAAAATCATATGCCTACACCTTTCTCACCCATTTATGTTGCCTCTCGTTTAGATCCCATTGATCTAAGATATGTCTCAAGTTGTTGTGGTATCTCCTAACCACAAAGTGTCCTCCTACTAGGTATTGTTTGAACTTGGACAATGCATGCATGATGGATAACATCTATTTATCATAGATTGGATAGATATTCTCTGGCTCTCTTAGATTTTTTCTCTTGAAAGCTATAGGGTGTTGATTCTGCATCAGTACTGCGCATATCCCCTCATCGAATGTGTCACACTCCAGGACAAAAGGTTGTGTGAAACCTAGAAGTGTTAATATTGGGCAAGTGCTCATCAGCCTCTTTATTCTATCGAATTCTACATGTGTGTCCTCTGACCATAAAATGGCCCCCTTCTTGGTGAGGTATGTGAGTGGTGTGGCCAATTGTGAAAATACTTTCACAAAGMACCTATATTAATTGCATATCTCGAAGAATCCTCATAGATAAGTGAGTGATATGGGGGTGGGACAATCTAAGATTGTATGTTTCTTCTCCTGATGTACCTTTACTCCCTCAACACCAATCACATGCCCCAAATATAGGATTTTTKTCAACCCAAACTCCCACTTTGCCTCCTTGGAAAAAAGTRATTGCTCCTCCATAATGGTGAGAATCTCATCCACATGCATCAGATGTTCCTCCCATGTCCAGTTGTAGATCAGAAGATCATCAAAGAACACCAATAAGAATTTCCTCAATGGTTTGTTGAAGATATGGTTCATGCATGACTGAAAGGTATTTGGTGTGTTAGTCAACCCGAAGGGCATGACTAGAAACTCATAGTGCCCATAGTGACACATGAATGTTGTTTTATGGATATCCTCCTCTCTAACCCGAATCTAGTGGTATCTTAATCACATATCAACCTTTGAGAAGTACATTTCCCCATGCAGCTCATCTATCAACTCATCAATCCTAGGTATTGGGTATCATTTTTGTATGGTCTTCTTGTTCAGTTCCATGTAGTCTATGCACATCTTTGTAGTATTATCCTTCTTCTTCACTAGTATAATTGAAGAAGCAAAGGGACTAGAACTAGGCCCAATACGTCCCATCTCTAGCAACTCCTTTATGGCCTTCTCTATTTCATCCTTGAACCTCTTCGGATACCTATAGGGTGTGGTGATCATAGGATTTGACCCCTCTTCTAGCTCAATGACATGCTCAAATCCTCTGTCAGGTGGTCTTCCTGCTGGTAATGGTTCAAACACTCTTTCATGCTTTCCAAGCAATGCCTGGATATACGCAAGGTAATGTCGGTGATCCTGTGATGGCTTCTCCATGGTGATCAAGCACTATGTTAGGCAATCCATGTCCCTGTGTCTAAAAAGGGCTTTCATGCATTGGTTAGACATGATCTTGGGGGCACCTGTCGACATACCTTTTAGGAATACTCATTATCCACCCTTGTCCTGGAACTGCATCCTCATGTCCAGATAATTCATGCATATATCTCCCAATGAGTACAACCACTAAACTCCTAGCACCACATGAGTATATGTTAAATCCACGACATAAAATTCATTGATAAATGTATAGTTTCCCAATGTTACTTCTAATCCCTTGATCCTTTGAGTACACGTCATGTTGTACCCATCTACTACTACCACATTGAATCCCTCAAAATACTCCACAAGGATTCATCTCTTGGTGACAAGTACAACATCAATGAAGTTGTGGGTGGCCTAATCATCAACCAATGTTGTAACCCTTTGCCCCTGCACAATGCCCCTGACCCTAAAGGTGTAGTATTTAGGGACTCCTGAAAGTGTGTCAATGGTCACTTCCTTGGGGCTATCCTGCAATGGTGCTTGCTCGGTAGCATGTGATGGCTCACTACTATCCTATCGAATGCCCTCGTTATCATCATCATCCTCTTCGTCGAAAACTACTTCAATATAATGGACTTTACCTTTACCCATACATTGATGGCTCGGTTCGCACAGCTCCTTGCATCTATGGCAAAGCTTCTTCCTCCTTAGTTCTCTCTAAGTTTACTCATCCAACTTTTCCTTCCTTGTCCATGTCTTATGGGGAGGTTTTGACACCTGGCCCTTTTTTGGAATAAATGTTTTCATCGATGTCTTCTTGGGGACTATGTCTGCCATATCCTGGGTCTTCATGATAGCTTCATATAGTGTGTTTGGCCTAAAATCCTTCATCCAACCTCTTAAGGGTTTATCCAAGCCCTCTGTGAATAACATCACCAGTCACTACTCAAAAACATCAGTCACCATGACTTCCATCCACTAGAACTATGTAACATAGGCCTCTGGTATACCTGTCTACCTCAGTTGTGTCAACTCCCAAAAGTGGACCTTGGGGTCCTTCCTATAGAACATGTCCATCAGCCTTTGGGTGAAATACTCATATGATGTGATGTTGGAATGTCCCAAAGTTAATATCCCATGATACCACCACTCATGAGCCTCTCCATCGAAGTGTAGGGTGGAAAATTTGATCGCCTCTACCTCTATCATTGGGTTAAGCTAGAAATAAGTGTCCAAATTATGTACCCATTCTCAAGTTGTGCACCTGTCAGATCCATCAAAATATGGAATAGTCATCTTCCCCAATTTGTGTAGAAGATATAAATTCTATTGATTCTGACCCATCCTAGGTTTGTTCCTCATCCTGAGATTGCAGTATTCATTGTAATACATGGTTGTCTGCGCTCCTTCTTCCAACAACTGATACTCCCTAAAGTAGGATTTCATTTTGTCTGCCCCTTGTTGTTCTGGTGCTCTTGTAGGATGCTCCTCAAGCAATGGTGGCAATAAGGGTTTGGGTACCTTTCTATTACCTACCTGGAAGATACTCCATGCTGGAACATAGGTATTACTCCCTTCATGAGTCTTACCACCTATATGGATACCCTTTGCACGGTTCCCATTGGTACCTCCCTAGTTTTGGTTTGCTTGGTTGTCGGAAAAGTATTATGTTAGGAATTGTGTCAATTGTTGTTGTCCATTAGCTATGGATTCCAACAGTTGTATGGCTCTATCTTCAGGATGGTCCCCCATAACTCCTTCTACTTCTACTTCTTCTGATGGTTCTGGTCCTAGGGTAGGTTGCTTCCTTCGTCCTCTAGTTTTCCTTGGCATCAATGCCTTAATAAATCATAGGTTGGAAAGATCACTAACTATGATACCATTGTAATGTCCCCAACTAGGTTATATGGATTTGTTATGTTTTCTATCCAAAAATTGTTAATTCTCCTTGTGTAAATATGTCAAACATTGGGTATTAATGCTATTGTTAACCCCTTACAAACTATATGCTCATACAGGAATATTGACAAACACATTCCATGCATCCATTACACAAAAAATAGATCAGATAAGCATTGCATCTTATTATGGATGGAAACAGCAATACAATGATATCTAATGGTTGTAGTAACAGCTACAGTGTACTCTTGAACACACAAGTCTCCACTAACTTAAGTGAAGGTGAGACTCTTTTAATACAACTCTTCACTAACTTAAGTGGCAAGTCATCAATAGATATAACTAACAATCCTACACAAACTTATGATAAGTCATTAATATAAGTAACTAATAACTCTCAACCACCAACTTACTAATGAGTTATTAATAACTCAATCAAAGATTTGATTCATGAAATTGAAACAAAATACTCATATACAAAATATATTGTGTGTGTATATTAGCCTCGAGGGTTTGCTCAATTGGTTGGTGTCATTGTTTACATGACATTAACGATAATATGACATGTTATTCATGTCCCCGAGTTGATTTCCACGGGGTTAGGCACACTAAGTTTATGTCCTCTTCTTTTCACTGGATACCTTCCTCGAAATGGGGGGAAGTGCGTAGAAGTTTCCTAGAAATTTATTTCCAAGGGAAAAAAAATTATGTATAGGCACACAACATTCCCCCTCCCTTAATAAAGATATGCCCCAAAGGTATCTCTAATCATATTACTAATAATTTATTAATTGCTTGCATAATAAAAGTGGGTTTGATTATGCAAGATTAACATTTATTAACAAATCGAGCCATCAATAGCCTACAAAGTCTAGTGATTAGTAAATACAATAAGCATGTGCATTTAATCCATAAGTCTTCTAATCATTGGTTGTGTTAGGGGCACAACATTTCCTTCCTTCCTAAAATGTTTTAATCTCAAAGCATAGGAAAAATCAAGATAAATTGCAACCGGTAACCAAATTCATACTCTTGTAGCCATATAAGATATACAAAGTCATATGTCTCACATCACTAACTTGGTACCATTGCATTCACTCCCTTCTTAGGGAGTTTGAACTCAAATCTTAAGATATATAGTGATTGCATAATGAGATCCTTGGAGCCTGTTTATGTCATTGTCACTATATTAACCTTTGGGGTTTCTCTCTACCTTGAAATTTTTTTTCTCCGATGCTTATTTGTTCTTCATCAAATTCTATTATTTTTTTTTCTTGTCAATCCCCTTCACAAATAGTTTCATCACTATGCATAATAAGATATTTGTCAAGGAAAGGAAGAGATTCTTGAAATATAATATGGGATATGTTTCTGACCTCTATCAACCCTATTTGTAGGGAGATTGATCATAAATATTAAGAGATTATATCTCTTCAACTACATATTCTTCATCACATTTTAGTTCTTGCTCCTTCTAAACAAATGATAGTTGTGACCATTGATGTCATAGTCATTGAGCAATGTGGGAACTTGAATCTTTCCACGAATATTGTAGAATGTGTATCTCCTTTTGGTACACATCTCTCATGTGAGGCCATTTAGTAAAAAAGATTCAAAACACATGAATTCATGGAGTTATAAAAATTACCCCTATTTTTTAGAATTTATTGCATACTCTACTTATTTCTCTAGTCCCCTCTAGTAAATTGATTTGTAATTATTAATAATCTCTTATTGAAAATTTACCAATTTTAATAATAAAAAAATTGTATCAATAATTTAAAAAAAATATCCCATGTAATTTTAAATTCCACTAGCCAAATTATTTACTCTGGTACCAAAATATATATTGAAGAAATGTTCCAAACTACTAAAATGACCCCTCATGACATCTCTTCACCTAAATCCCCTTCTATGATGATCCATATTAGTTGGGCTCTGATCATCTTTTCTTGGTCAACGAATTTTTGTTACAAATTTTTTTAATTTTTGGTTATGGTTATTTTATCCAAATTAAAATGATCATAACTTATTCATTATAAATCAAGTTCAAGCATATAATATATCATTTTGAAGCTAAGAAGATGTATTTTGTAATATACAATTCAAATGTAAGAAACAATCCTAATAATATGCAAAAAGCACAAAAAGAAGCCACAACTATAGTAGAAATATATAAAAGATATTATATTTGGAAACATCAAAATCTTGGTCATCCAACCTATAATTTAAGTGATTTTTTAAACCAAGTAATTTTCAAGTAAATTCTAGATATGAAATTTATTTATGGATATAATATAGTTTCTCTCACAATGCCGCCCCCTCCCACCCTCTATATAGAGGGTGGGAGGGGGGGGCATTATGAGAGAAACTATAATATAGTTTCTCTCACAATGCCCCCCCCTCCCACCCTCTATAT
>ML787164.1:34929-120398 GCA_009831015.1 Picea engelmannii
CCCTCCCACCCTCTATCCTATAAGAAAGTTTCAAAAAATGTTTTGAATGTTGTGGCCTTGACTTTTTCTTTTCTTTTTTTCCAAAACATTGTTCCAATATCCAAAATGGAACTACTACAATAATAAACAACAATGAGAAAGAGTAGATGTTCATAATTGGATCTTTATCTTATGTTTATATGATGTTTCTTGAGTCACGGTTATGATTTTATATAGATCTTGGTTTGTTTATGGGTAATTGGTATAGCTTAACTTTCTATCGACTCTAATGTATGTCTATACTTGATTTATTGTATTTTTTAAATTGATCATTTATGTAATGATAGAAATGAAAATTCTTAAGTTCAGAGTTTTGGATTTAGTTAGTTTTTTCTATGTAATTTTGGAAGAAAGTATAAATTAAGGGGAGTATATTGGATATCAAACTCAAAAAACAACACAATGAATGATTTGAGACTCACATGATTTATATTGGTAAAACTTGATCCAATAACTAGAGTGATTCTCAAAATGTTTATATGATGATGCTAATGAATAATGGGCCAATGCATGAAGTTGAATCCACAATGACAACATGATTACCTCAATACTACTAACATTGAAATTGGAGAGATCTAGGTTGATGTTGTGAAGATTTTCTTGCTTCCTCAATCCATAACCAATCCTTCCAACACCATTCAACATAGTTATGATACCATGTTGAAGAAGTGTCCTCAGACACAATTTAATTAATAAGGAAAAAAGAGTTACAATGAGAAGTGAGGGCTAAAAGCCTACTACCTCACATGAAAAATCTAGTTTATATAGGCCAACTCTAAGTTAAATCCTAGGAGAAAAAACAATCATAAAATCACATTAGTATGATATGTGTCCTTTACATATTAAGCTACATGTCCTCTTAACAAAAGTTTCTAGAATACTCTAATTTCTAAAACATTTAATCTAGGAAAATTATTAGACTTCTTGAACTTTAGGATTATGAAGATAACACTATTTAGTTCTCATATAGTGACAATCTATTTCCAAATGTCATTTTTTGATATGTCATCGAGTGATAGTATAAATCTTGGTTACAAGTTAAAATGAAGTTAATGAAAATTATAGTTTTTAGCACATTAATCTCTCAAGTCCCAAGGCTAGTGGTAGAAGTTGTTTACTTGTCATATGGAGATATAAAAGAAAAGTTCAATTGTTTCTATTATGAAATGTAGTTATGTCAGTGTGTGAAAAGTAAACGTTTGATGAACCTTCAAGCATTATATCATGACAAGGAAAATTTAATGGTGGTTGTCATCATCGTCATTGTCATCGTGATCATCATAATTGTGGTCCTCATGATTGTGAATGTCACCATCATCATCTTCATTATCATTTTCATTTTCATCCAAATTGTCATCATCTTAATCATCATCATTATCATAGTCATAATCATCATCGTCATCCTCCTCCTCATTATCATCATCTTTGTCATCACTATCATCATCATCATTGTCATAGTCATAATCATCATCATCATCATCATCATCATCATCCTACTCATTGTTGTCATCTTTGTCATCACTATCATCATCATCATCATCATCACCACATAACAAATCATTAAACTTCCATTGAATGATATATTTTTTGATGAAAATTATGGTTTCCTATTATGTTGGTGAAACCATATAGCCCAAAATATTTGTAAAGACTTACTTAAAGATCATAACTATATATAAAATAATAATATAAATGAAGAAATAATTACAACAAGAATAATATGAAAGATGAATCTCATAGATTTAATCAAATTGGCATCATGATACCCTAGGCTATTTACTTAACATTATGGTTTTACAATCCACTTTTCCTTGATATTCATGGTTTATGGTAATCCATTCCATTTACCTTTCATAGTATAAATTAGTGCAAAGGGCACACAAAGGGCAACTTAAACAATATAATCAACATCATTGTTTCATATATATATGAAGTGTATTGAGACAAATTTATTGTATATAATAATAAAAAATCTTAAATCATTGACCCAAACTTCTTAATATGTTACAAGCATGTCATGTTTATGCAATGGTGATATTAGATATCTATACACTAAGGAGACTTGAGTCCTATACATTACTTTTAGGGTTCATGGGAAAATCATGGGGTGTTAACCACCATAAGGAATCATTGTCATGTGGTTGGCATATGGGCCTAATACTCCGCTCTTTACTAGATTTTGTTGGCCCAATACATCATTGAGGTATAAACACTATATGGTTTAGCCCTAATAACTACTATTAGGGCTAGTGGGACATGCACTAGATCTCGAACAACGGAAAAATCCCTTCACAAGGAATCCAAAATTCTAGTTTTTTATTTAATGATTTAGTGCACTAGGGGTAGTTATCCTCATCCAAGACATGTTTTGAGGGAGAAATCTAAGGGAAATTCTCCTCATCCAAGACAATTATCTTGATTATAATGTTTGACAAACCAATTAAGAATAGTATCCTTATGTGATACATGCTACGAAGCCAAAATCTGATGGCTTGGTCCCTAAATGAGCTACTCATAAGGAATTCTAGCCTAATTAAAAAAAATTGCATGTCAGGGTTGGGCCTCTTAATTTACTAAGGCATGCCAGGTTTGGGTCCCCAATTGACCATGTCCATTAGTGAAAGGGGCCACCATTGAATTTTTTTCAAATTGTTCTTGCATTGCATGAAATATAACCTGATCAGAATAGGCATATACTTTTCTTTTGTGGGAGAGATTTAGAACTCAAAAATAATTCAGGGATGGCCTCCCCAAAGGCCAAAATATCGAGTGCCCGAAACAAGCCAAACAAGGTCGGATTGAATCCAATTATGTGCCAACAAGATCACATTCATGGGCACTATGGCAGCCTTAGTGGGTTGTTGGCCTAATTAAAAAGATTTAAATATTCATGTCAGGGTTGGGTCTCTTTTTCTAAGGCATGCCAAGGTTGGGTCTCCAACTAACCGTGACCACTAGTGAAAGGGGCCAACGTTGAAATTTTTGCAAACTGTTCTTACATCTCGTGAAATCTGACCTAATCAACATAGACATATACTTTGTTGATATGGGAGGGTTTAGGAACTCAAAAATAATCTCGGGATGGCCCCCCAAAAGGAAAAAATATTGGATTCCTAAAATAAGCTAGACAAAGTCGTATTAAATCCAATTGTGTGCCAACAAGATCGTGTTCATAGGAACTATGGCATTAATGGATTGTTGGACTAACTAAAATTTTTTGCATCGTGTCAGGGTTGGATCTCTAAGTTTCGTAATTGCTTCATCAAATATGGTATTTTTGTTATGGTGTTGTCATTAAGTATTGATGGAACCTTCAAGGACACCACACTGGTCATTAATCTCATAATTAACTTCTCTTTATTTCCAAGCAAACCATTGCATTCCCTCATCAACTATCACACCATATCAATATCGTAATGTCAATCTTGTTGGATATCCATCAAAATATTATCATGGGGAAACAATTGCTTCCTTCTCATCTCAAATTCTTGAGATATCATAACCATTGCATAATACTTCACATAAATTTCGAAGAAATAGGTGTCATTTTGTAATTCAACAATGAGGACCCTACTACTCTCTCAATGTCTTGGCCAAGAGACTTTCTCTTTCAACAACAATGCAATCTTCTTTGAATAGAGGCTCCCTATTATCTAGGTTGGCTGAAATAATTTCCCTCACATATCTCAATGTTCTTTATGCAAAGAGGATAGTAGGGTTAGTGGGAGAATTAACGACCTTGTTATATGATTCCTCAGGTGGTCTAGAAGAAGTAGGAATTATATAAATGGTTCATACAATGACATTCCTCGGAAATATTAAAATTGTTTTGTTCTAATTTTGAGTTTCACTTTCAAGTCCTATATGATCAAGTCATGTTATTTCACTTTTACATGAATGAAATCCATTGAAATTGTACCTAAACTTATAGTTTTGGATACTCTAATGTTACTCACATCCACCGTAGTTGTATTAGCTACAACCTTTTTATTTCCCCTCTCCATTTTCATGTCCAACCTTATTTCCAATGACTTAGTGCCAATTATATACTTTAAATAATCTAGGGTAAATAACTTGTCTTCATAAGGTAGGATTGCATTTCCTTTCTTAGCTTCATTCAATTGTGGGGCCCAATCAGATAAGTATTTTTTCTCTATATTCAACTCTAGGACTAGTACTTGAAGAGCCACATTAGCAATCCCATGATTAGAAAGGGGATAGAAGGAATACTAGGATGCATATTTATAGATTTCACTAAATCTTGTGTGTATCTTATACATGTCTCTCTATTTCCTATAGCATTTATCATTTTCCTAGGTTCATTGGAAATAAAATGCTCATGGGGGGATTTCTTCCCATATGTGTTTATCTCCCCTATGTCAGCCCATGTTTATCCACAAAGTTGTTGAATTAAATTGCATGATGTAGAAGATACAATATTTCCACCAAGACTACCAATAGTATTGCTTTGACTACTTTTTACATTGTCTCGGCCATTACTAGTAGTGTGACCCTTGACAAATTTTAAGACATGCATAGGATTTAAATTGATACATTTTTTAATAATAGAATCTATATGTATAGAAGAACTAGTATCTCCACCAACATTGTTTTTCCATAGTGAAAAAGGATGTACAAGTGTTATGGAGGCTGAAGTAGTAGAGGTGGAAACCTATAGCTTCTATTCACATTTGTTATGAGCATATTTTATATTAGAATGAGCATCCTCTATTTTCTCCTTGCCCCTCTTAACATGGTCCAAATCCCATCTAGGAGTGAGGTTTTCAAAACTATCATCATTTAATGACAACTCATCAATATTTGGCTCCCCTCCCTTGATGGTTGAAACTCTAGAGTAATCTTTATTTTTTTTTATCTTTTGCTCTTTCTCTTGATATCTGGCAATGAATACGCGGCAGTGTTTATCCCTCGTTGGATGTAATTTGAATATACAACATGGATCATACCCCTTGAATGCATCCTATGAACCCAAATTGAAATATTTCAATCCAACGACAATTTTCTTGAAGTGTTCAGTACAATTTATAATTTGGCTAACCAATTTGATTGATAAGAAAATAAACTACTTGATCCCCTTTTCATTGAACAATATATCTCAGTCAAGCCATATTATTTCAAACAATATATATATATATATATATATATATATATATATGTATGTATGTATGTATGGTCAATCTCTAAAACCATGGATCCTCATGTAGGTCCAATATTTCATAACAAAGTAACCCCTTTATACATAGAAAGTTCTTAGGCACTTTAATAAAGCACATGGATTCGCTTCTTATGAACAATATTTTAACTCTAGCAATGAACATTTCATGAACTCTTCATAAATCATATTTTGTCTATAGCCCCATAATAAATATACCATGGATCCTCATGTAGGTCCAATATTTCATAACAAAGTAACCCCTTTACACATAGAAAGTTCTTAGGCACTTTAATAAAGCACATGGATTCACTTCTTATGAACAATATTTTAACTATAGCAATGAACATTTCATGAACTCTTCATAAATCATATTTTGTCTATAGCCCCATAATAAATATACCACCTATGAACATGATCAACCATAAGGGTGATTTTATTTTGATAAAAAGTAGTGACCTCATTACATCATGCTAAGATGAACATACATGGATTTGGTATTTTTAAATTCAACAATCTAAAGTTAACAATAGAAAATATAATATCTACCCAATCAAACATAGTTCCTTTACAATAAATTCATGAATAACAAAATCCATGTATAAAGGGAAATTAGAGGTGTGGCATTTACCTATCATGTGGGTAAAGATTCATGGTATGTTATTAGACCTAAGATATCCAGGCCGTATTCATATGTAGTTTCTAGCACCCTTAATGGGTTGACTTTCCAAGAGGTTACATGTTAATATTTGTTGAGATTTTTCCACCCTAAAACTCTTTTTAGGCACGTGAAAACACAGCATCTTCCTAAAATCCCTCTTGACTAGATATGGTTCTTACTTTATTGCAATGAAGGGATTTATTTGTGTTATATGATCAAACTTTCGATGCAATTCTTAACCACTTCTAAGTAATTGAAATCCTCTAGAAAGTATATTTGCACCAACCATGCTCTCCAAATCAAGTCTCTTTAGTCAATGACATTTTCCATGGATTTGTAATTATGGTAAACACACGAGCAATGGTATTATCTGGATTTGGATTCCTTGAAATTTGTGGTGTCTCCAATGAACTTGAATGTATTTATTGGCACCGTGGCTTCAATAATTTGCAAGAGAGAAGTGCATAGTGTAAGGCCTTGGGAGCATAGCTCGGGTGCACGCACTTCCACCACAGTATGATTCGGGCATGTAAGATGAGTGGTATGAATGAAGGGATTTGGGGTCACTTGGGTGTGTGCACCCAAGAGGACGAGTCGATTAGATGGATGGGACGCATCAGCATGAGGAGCGCACCAAGGTTGGGTGCGTCGGTCCCAAGGGAGACAAACGGTTGATCTGTAAGGCTTGGATGAGTGTTATGAGTCCATGGAAGGGCACGATGATTCGATTGAGTGTAGGTTCATGAAGGGGCATGACGATTCGGTTGAGTGTATGTTCACGAGGGGCACGACGAGTCGATTGAGTGTAGGTTCGCGAAGGGGCGCGACGCGCTGAAGAGACGTGGTGTTTCAAACAAGTGACTCTTGGAGTCCATATAAGAGAAAGGTGTGCACAACCAAAAGAGACAAGTTTGGCAAGGACAAGGAGACAAGGAGAGCTCTATGATTCTGAGGTAGATGAAGAGGAGGAGCTCCCTCGAGGAGCCAAGTTGCTCCACTCTGAGAAGACTTGTGTTTCCTTGAGGAGGAGGGTTTGATGGATAGAGATGGGAAAACTTCTCTTGGGTAGATTTTGGCTAAGTATGGAAATGAAAGTCTGAGGAGACATGTGTGAGGCAGAACCGAAATCTGTGAAGTCTGTGGAAATGAAGAGGCAAAGTCTATGGAAACGAAGAGACAACAAGTTTGCAGTTGGAGGCACGTATGAGGTACACCGCAAGTGGCAGCGGAGATGGTTACAAAATAGATTATTTTGGTAATGGATCTATTCATGAGTTTCTTGGTGAGGTGACGCAAGTCCTTTGACTCTACCAAAGTTGTAAATTGAGTCGGTAGTGCTCATGTTGTAACTATTCTTATATAACAAAGAATTAGCTAGGTGTTAGGCACGGTTCATGTCACCTGCACTATATCTATATTTGTCTTTCGTTTGTTATGTTATTGATCTCTTGCCTTCTCATATTCTTGGATATATGATTAAATATAAGTAAGTGTTAAAGCAGTTAACGAATGTCTAAGTATATAATAGTTGCACTAGAGTAGGAGTGTGACTCGTTGGTAGCCTGGAACAGAGAATGGGTATGCTCTAGGTGAAGAGGCATAGTCCAAATGAAGTAACCTCGGTGTTTCCAAGAAGCTAAGTGAAAAATGTCACAGTGTCGAACACCCTCAAGAGGTGCACGAATGTAAGGCATGTTGTGGGGATGTGACAGATGGTATCAAAGTTTGTTGCGAAGGTAGTTCAACAGGAATGTTCACAAACTTGGTGAACGGTTCAGTGCAGCGAACTTGTTCATCGCACACTTTGCATCAAAATTACAGCACGGATTTGGTTGATGCTACGATGGGAAGGTTGATCTGGGTGCACACCTTTTGTAGACCAAGAGCAGAGTTGTGGTGAAATGAAGCACTTGGACAGGGTGGGTGATCGCAGAGGTAATCACATAACTTGTCGCAGACTTGATCGCAGAGGAAGACTTCGTTGGTTTGATTCATGACGGAAGTCGGTGTTGAAACATGTTGTGCACACCTTGGAGAGACCAAGCGCAGAGTCTGTTGGGAGAACCGAGCACATGGGCAAGGAAAATGAACACATAATTCTTTGCACGACTTGTCACAGAGAGAACCATACAAGTGATCAACGAAGCAAAATGCATAGGGTGATCGCATAAGTGATCACGAAGGAGCAATAGTTCTGGATTGTAGCAAGGTGGAGCACTTGGATGCATTGGAAAACTCGAGGCGACCTAGAACCACCCTGCAATAGGCAATTGGTTGGGCACATTTCCATCATGATGACTTTGTGTCGTGCATCATCAAGAACAACAATAGTGTTGAGTTGGGTTGTTGGGATCGCAGCCTTTGGATAAGGTAGCTCTTCGCAAAGTTATAGCAGTTGGTTAGCAGCAATATGACTAGACATTCGAGTGGTGGATGCATGGTGCCTTCAAGCGGATGCAGTCAAGGTGTGGAGATGGAAAGACATTGGAGAAGAGTTCAGCCGGTTGCATATGAAATTTGGGACTTAGACAAATTGATGAAGTGGAAGGATGGACTCAGCTTTGTATCACAATGGATAGTGGTTGAGATGAGTTCATACAAAGACTTGGTTGCTTGGGAATGGAATTCCATGATAGTAGGCTTAGAACATGGTTGCAGTGAACAATGTCATTGGAAAGGTATGGTTGGCTTGAGTTCTTACATTTTCCAAGTGTTGTGGTGAGTTCTTTGAAGGGAAGATGGATGACTTGGTGGTTCAAGGGAATTTTGTTTCCACGGTGAAAACCAGCAGACTTGAGGGTCACTGAAGTGGTGCATATTTGAAGAAGTATTGCCACAATTTGAAATGCCTTAGTTGGATGAACATGTGGAAGATATTAGGATGACTTTCCTGAATGATTCATGTGGTGGACTTAGGAAAATTTGGATGCATCCGTGGAGGTGGCTTGCAGAAGTTGCCTAACTCTTGATGACGTGTGTTGGACAGGTAGTTGTAGTGAAGTGGGTAGTGAAGTTTGTTTGTGCCGCGTTCGAGAGGTGAGGTGAGGCACCATGTTGTTTGGTGCCTTGGATAGATTTGTTAAGTCAGGTGGTGACTTGACGAATCGTGATGATAGTTCCAAAGTTTGGAAGCTTGCAGTGAGTGCAAGGCAGTTTCATTCCAAGAGACGGATGGAGTCAACAAAGGAGTCAACCAACAATTGTTGGTAGTCAACTTGAAAGAGAAAAAATTAGAACAAGTGACTTGGGTAGTGTTCACTCACCTTTTGTATGGGACATTGGATGAGGCAGAGCACACCTTGTTGACTTGCATATGTTTTTGCGATGACTTAGAGATCTGGAGGGGGACGTTGGGTGGAGTTGGAAGAAGTATTGGCGTGAACATGCCTAAGGCATGGAATTTATTTGAGGTGACTCAATCTACTTGTATCACTTTGGACCAATAGTTTGGAACAATTGAGGAGTGTAGGCGTGTTGGCCACACTCATCATAGATGTTGAGTTGCATTGAGGTGACTTGACAAAAGGGGGTGAGTTGGGAACTTTCCTTCCTTTGGAGGATTGTGTAGAGAGGTAGATTGCAACATGAAGAGATCACTTGGACTTGTGTGTTTCTCTTGCCTTGGGTAGCATGGTTGAGGGTGAAGCCTATCCATTCCAAGACATAGAGAGGAATATGCAACAGCATGACCAAGTGATGAAGTAGTGAGGTAAGGGTAGTATCAACATGCAGTTCTTGGAGCAGATTGGATAATTGTGCCATGAGGAGGACAGTGGAGTCAAGTTGTCGCACATGACTTTGCTTTGGGATGACTTCACAGAAGGGGTGACCTTGCCTTGGTCTGAGTTCGTTGCAAGGATGGACCAAATCATGGAAGGAAGTAAAACTAAAGACACACCAATAGGTTCGAAGTGCAGCAATTAGACATTGTGGAGGATATCCTTGACAAAGATCAGGCAATGGCAGCAGCAATGATGCAAGGATAGACACTTGTCTTAGTCTTTGGAATTGGACAGGGTGATAGAGATGCGACAAAAAAGACTAAGTTCAGGCAAGACAATGTCCATGCTCACGGATTAGGCACGACAGTTGGATTAGCTACCCAACTAGTTCAAGGTGTGGGGGTCAACAGTGCGCGGAGACATGGAAAAATTAGTTGAAATATGGGTGCAAGAACAAATTCACAAGAGTTCAACAGTTAGGCGAATTTTAAAGTTTTGGTTGAGATTGCAACAGCGGTCGAGTCATCAGCAACAACAACAGTGAAATAGAGAGTGATTATTGTAGTGAGACAATGGCAACTTAGAAATTGCGAGAAGAGTTGGGGACGAGATGTCTTTCCATCATAGAAAACAGTTTGGTTGCATACAACTTTGGGCAGAGGGAAGTATTGATGGTTGCACAGGTTGCAGATGATTGTTGGGCGAATTGGAAACTTGGGGTTTCCAATTTGGCATAATTTTAAGGTTTCCACTTGGCATGAAACTTGGGGTTTCCAGCAAACTCAGTTGCAGTGGAGGAACGATTTCAAGCAAAAACTTGGGGTTTCCAGCAAACTTAGTTGTAGTGGAGGCACGAGTTCAAGCAGAAACTTGGAGATTGTATATTTTGTGGATGTTTTTGGGGAGGAAAATGGCTTTAGGTGCGGGAGGATGTAAGGCATTAGGATCTTAGATTGAGCAAGCACACTTCCACCACAGTTTGAATCGAGCAGGAAAAACGATCAATACGATTGAAGAGATGAACATCTTTATATAGAGGGGACTTGGGGTTCATTGGGCGTGCAACGATCCAAGGGACAACTTCACCCAAGGTGCCTTGCGACGAAATTCAAACGACGAATAGTTTGATGAAGAGTTGAGGGAAAGACTTGGGTGCTCCATCGACAAAAGAAAAATTATCTAAGGCATAGGGGGTCTTCTGAGAAGAGTTGGCCTAACTCACATAAGGGGCGCGTGCACCCAAGAGGATGAGTTGGTTAAACAGATGGGGCACGTCGACATGAGACAAACGATTAATGGGCGCACAAGGCTTGGATGGGTGCTATGGGTCCACAAAAGGGCTCAATAATTCAATTGAGTGTAGGTTCACGAAGGGGCGCGATGCACCAAAGAGACGCGAAATTTCACACAAGTGACTCTTAGATTCCATATAGGAGCAAGGGGCACACAACCAAAAGAGAAAAGTTTGGAAAGGACAAAGAGACAAGGAGAGCGCTGTGATTCTGAGGCAGGCGAAGAGGAGGAGCTCCCTCAAGGATTCAAATCACTCCACTCTGGGAGGACTTGTTCTACCTTGAGGAGGAGGGTTTGATGGACAGAGCTAGGTGAAATTCTCTTGGGTGGATTTTGGCTAAGTATGGAAACGTAGATCTAAGGATACATGTGTGAGGTAGAACCAAATTTTGTGAAGTCTGTGGAAATGAAGAGACAACAAGTTTGTGGTTGGAGGTATGTCTGAGGTGCACCGCAGGTGGCAGTGGAGACGGTTGCGATAGAGACTCTTGTGGTGACAGATATGTTCATGAGTGTCTTAGTGAGGTGAGGTGAGTCATTTAACTCTACTGAAGTTGTAAACCGAGACGATAGTGCTCATGATGTAATTGTTCTTCTATAACAAAGACCTAGCCGAGTGTTAGGCACAATTCATATCGTCTGCACTATATTTATGGTTTTCTATCGTTTGTTCTATTGTTGATCTCTTAGCTTCTCATGTTCCTGGATTTATGCTTAAATATGACTAAGTGTTAAAGCAGCTAATGAGTGTCTAAGTATACAAGAGTTGCACTAGATTAGGAGTGTGACTCGTCGATAGCCTAGAATAGAGTATGGGTATGCTCTACGTGAAGAGGCATAGTCTGAACGAAGTAACCTTGGTGTTGCCAAGCAGCCAATTGAGAAACATCATGGTGTCGTACACCCTCAAGAGGTGAACGAACGTAAGGCACACTATGGGGACATGACACATAGGACTTAGAAGTTTTTTTTTAAATATGTCCTTCTTATCCATGGACAAAAACATTGTTTGCATAAAGGGTGGTAGGAGTTGAAACGACCCACACAAAACTCACACGGATATTTTTCCATTCTTGCCATTAATCTAGTTCTATTATGAATCCACATCGAATAGAATATGCTTTATCAATGGTAGTGTCAATTTTCCTTTTTTTTTATTTGAAAAAATGATGACCTCAAAGTTTACCATCTCATTTATGATATTTACATAGTTGTCCTCTTATTAGATGTTATATCTTTTGTGGAGCATAATTTTTTCTACATTGTCACACTAACTTGATGTTTCTTCACCATATGAGTGCAGGAATATGATTGGGTAATCAATTTTACACTTGAGAGCCTCCACATGAACCAGTTTTTTTAAAGAAATTGAAGCTTTATATTATGTAAACAGTCATGCCGGAGCAAACAACAATATCAAAAATATCTTTTACAAAATTTTGGCCTATAGCCATTATCTCTTCAACTACTATCATACTATAGGATATACACATCTTCCTTAGAAAATTTTATATTCTCTAACAACAAATTTTTTAACAAAATTCCCCAACAAAAACACAATTTTGAAGTACATTAACTGTAAATTGATTCATAGTTTGGGATTGCCTGCACTCTAATTTGGAGTGGAGATTCTTCTTCCACTTCCATTGGCGCTACACTAAGACCCCCTATTCTTCCTCTGTGTTTCCATGATAAGAATAAATTGACACTTGATTGATGGATATTGACTAAGTATGTTGTAATAGGACCAACGATCTCAAAAATTTACATTATGTTTCTAGACCCTTGATGCATTGGGTGAAGGTTCGTCAAGATTCCCATTTTTTATTGATAACTGGTGAAGGGCAAAAGGATTAGTTTCAAAAATTTCCTCATGGTGACAAAATATATTTAATTTCACTCCAATAAGGTTCCATTTTTAAACCAAGAAGGGTGCCACTATATCCAAGCCCCACTCCACAAATTTATCCACTATCAGAATTAGCTGGAACAGAGGTAAGAAAACATTCAATAGCAACAGTCCACAGACATTCCACAATCCCATTTCCAAAGTTTAAATCAGTTGTGCAGTTATGGCACTCAGAATGGCAAGGCCCATAAGAAAACCCATTACCAAAATAACAAACAGAGTTATAAAGTCCTGGAGAGTACCTGTTTCTAGAAGAGAGAGAGCCAGAAGAAACTTCAAGTTTCAAAGTAACAACACCGGGGACCCCCAACCATAGGTTATCATTAATCTTAAAAACCAAAATATTTGAAACAGAGAACAAAAAAATGCTTGAAACACCACTCCACTTGAAATATTCTAACACAGTTCACAGAGTATTAACAAGAGAAGGTATAAGGCTTTCCAGATTGCCAACCCCCAAAAGAAAAGCTCGACCAAAGATAAAAAAAAAAAACTCAGAGAGAAAATGAAACTATGCACATTCAAGGATCAAGAGTACAGTTTCCAAATATATGTATGAGTATCTCCAAATCTCAAAGCAACGTCATCATAACCTCGTAGACACAATTTATCCTTACTCCCAGACCCGGAAATGGCCGAACCACAGAGCAAAAACCAACTAGAGCTAGCAAACCACCTACAATCGTCTATCTCACCTCCTAAATTATAAATAGATGCAAATAAAAGACAATCCAAATTTCCATTCCTAGAATCAACACCACATCCAAATACGATAAACCCAGTGAGGAAGGGAGGGTCTGCGAGCTCAAGGCTCAAACTAATAAACTCCAGAAATCTATAATAAGAGAAATTTGAAAGAAGGAACCTAAGGACCAGAGGGAATTTGGCCAACTAAAGACTAATGCCTAGCATCGAAGACAGGTCACCCAATACCCACAACAACTCTCTCCAATTCTCCCATTGCACACCACACCAAGCTCTAGAGCTATGGAAAGGAATGAGACTCGTGGTTGCAATCAACTCCAGAAAATACCAATGCCCACAAAAACCAAATTGAATGAGTGCATTTACCACAGATTGATGAAAATGTACCAGGCAGTCATTCACATGGCTATACAAGCTTGAACACTACCACACATCCATCATATTGAATGACCTCATCATTGAATTATGGTATATGTAAAATCTTAGTCTCGCCATTTATAAAACTTTCACCTTCTCCCAATATATAACCATCCTTTGCCCAACGATCCATTTCAATATTTTGCTCTCACTTTATATGGAAAGCACTATAATTTTTGTACTTAGCAAGAAGGCCAAGGGAAGGTGATATTACTCCAATGAAGACAATGTTCTCGATGATAGTTTTTTTTATAATAGCCCTAATCACAAGTGTGGAGTCACCCAAAATAGTATTCTTTTGAATTCCTTTTGCTTTTTAGAGGTCGATGCCTTTCCAAAGAGAATAAACCTCTATCGTTTTGTTAGAGATAGTACCTAATCCCTAAGAAAAATGGACAACATTATTTGCTCTGAGATCACAAATTATCCCCCCTATGTCTTCCACCCTTATATGTGTTAGGGGCCTATCATGTTGGTGTGGGGGGTAAGACTCCATATTTTCTCACAAGCTCCCTCCTATTGTATGGAAGGATCCCCACATGGCAAGTCCCTCCTCCATTCAAGGGTGAGGTAAGATGGTAGTAAGTATGCATTCCTTCCTATGCTTGTGTGAGAGGAGTCCTGTATTGTGGGCCCATGAACATTAATGCAATTCGGTAAGGGAAAATGAGAAAGTGCTTCATGTGGATTAAAATCCATATTCACTTATGTATCAAACAAAATGAATAATGTCATAAGGGAATTTAAGATCTCACAAAGAAAATAACTTAAGATATCACAAAGAAAATAACTTTAAGTACATGGGTCTAGGTCTTGAAAAGACCTAGAATTGCATGATCCTAACTCAAACAACTAGAACTTATGAATGTCGTCCTCCGGGGACATATAACAAGTAGGAGAAGACATTTGATCCTACAAACTACTTATGAGTTAGTTCAAAAATACAAGGACCTCTTCTAAGGGGTTTACTCATGTTTACATAATTGAATACAAAGGAGAAATTGCAAATTCAATCCACACATCCATAAACCAATTGTTTTTCAACTATGGGCTTGAATACTTGAATAAAGCTACAAAATAAAATACATGAATGATTTGTTAAGATTTTAGGTAATAGGAGAAAAGATATAGCCTCCAAGAAACCCAAAACTATAACACAAACATCTTTGGAACTCACAAACCAGACAAAGATTTCCACAAATGAGCTAAGTTGACACAAATTCTTAGAGTATGAACTCAAACCTTACAATCTTGTCAATGAAACATCTCTATAAAATGACATAAAATATGGTAAAGAGTCATATTAGATGAGAGTGTGATACAATGAAGTTTCTACTAACACGGATTTCAAATCTCAACAAGAAAGCTTCAAATAAGGAAAAAGAGCTGACTACACCCTTTTTTAGAAAGAGGATAGTAAAAACTCAATAAATTTTCCAAATACCACACGCAACGAGATGGTTTTCCCATTATACAATGTACACACATGCAAAAAGAAGCAACAAATAAAATGACCATCAAGAATGATTAATAAGTGATTATTATTATAGTCAATCAATCACAAAGAGCAATGAGGATTGTGTTGTTGTACAATTGATGAAACAAATTGATATGCGTTCTCGAAGAAGTGCTAAAATATCACAAGGAGCAATCACAATCCAAACATAATAAATCTTGATACTGGGTGTCGATCCAATATTTTGCTATATATACCTCTTCACTTTCGATTTGTAAAAAGATTAGCTATCATACCAATCTATGTTGAAATAAAAATGTTGATACTTGAATGGAGATTGATATCCTCCATTCAATATGATTAGGATGCCAAAATGATATACATGCGTCGATGCCATTGAAGTGTCTAGTTTTTGCTAATCAAAAGGGGCAAAACGTGGTTCTTGTGTATTAAAAGTAAAAGACGAGATATATTCAAGTTATTAATCATAGCCAATATATTAATAAACATATAGTGTGTGGTCTACTTCCTACAAAAAAAAAAGAGGTCGAGTGATCGGAATACTTGCATCTAGTGATGAGGTCTCAAGATATCCAAGGCCTACTTGCATTGTTTTCATCTCAAGCACAATACAAGTAATAAATGCTTGTCCATGGTCACCAATGCACCACCTATATAACCCATTTTGTGAAGTAATTTGGATCTAAATCCTTTATTGTTCTTCTCAAAATTAGGACATATCTCATTTGTAGCTAGTAGTGCATGAAGGGAAGTTGTATCGAAAGAGGATCGTAGGAACAAAATCCATTAATATATATGACTTGGTAGTGCATCAGCAAGGCCTTGCAACAAGTCTGACACCTACAGGACTATGTTATGCCTTTAGAATGCACAATAGAACTCATGTTTGGACATTTAACGAAAAATTCAATTGCCTTTGTTAAGACTAAAATAGAAGAAATTGATTACAATCACAAGAATACAATTAGGCTATGAATCCTTGACTTTATCATTTATATCATAAATTCCTATGATTCCAATGTGATCAATAAATACATCCTTCATCGTTAGACTAGAATTGGTTCATTGCGTTGTTCCTCTGTGTAGTTCACATTCTTTTCTTAATACCATTCTATGTGCCGATCTGAACCACTTCAATCACCCCCCAGTGAATCTCGATTCAATTCTTCACTAAAATGATCAACCCCCCAACATATTTTCTCTTCTCTTTTTTATTCCCATGTCTCTCTTGTTAATCAATTTCCATCCATTGAGAAGATGAACAATCATGATGATTTGTTGCCCAACCATTTCCCAATTCGCAATTCGCTCCCTCCTCTTTCACAAGTGATTGTCACTTATCATTTTGTCTTCCTGAGACGTGTGGAGTGGAATTGTGGCATAATTCATATAGCATGGAGTTGCAACATATTTCATGTAGCGTGGAGTTGCAACGTATTTCGTGTAGAGTGGAGTTGCAACATAGAAGTTACAGCACTATCATTCATCATTTGGGCACGAGTCGCAACACTTCCATTTGTAACAAGGAGTAACAACATGAGTTGCAAAATATAGTTGCAACCATCCTTATTCGTCCTAAATTGACTTGTACATAATTGAAATGTTTTTGCGTGATGCGGATTTCCCATAACCAAAGATGCTCTTGCATCAGACATCCTTGGTAAGAAAAACATGAGCTCAACCTCATGTGGTGACTACTCCAGAAGATGAAGGACTTTGTAGGTGTATTGGTTCTTCTTCAGAAACCCACAACGCATCCTCAGACCCTTTGTTTTTCCATCTGACTAAATATTCCAGATATTCCTTGTTGCAATTTTTTCTACCAATCCTTGTGGCCAAAATTTCTTCCACTTCTTCATCTTGCTTGACTGGTAATTGTTGTTCTCATCCATCTAGAGTACCATCATCATCACCTTTGTCTCCTTCATGAAACTCGTACAGATCAACATTGAATGTTGGAGATATATCAAACTCGTCCAGGAGCTCCAACTGATAAGCATTATCATAAATTATTCTCAAGATTTTGTGTGGTCCTATTTTCTTATATTTAAGTTTATTTTACGTACCTCTGTGAAATTGTTCTTTTCTTAAGTGAACCATGACTAACTCACCTTCTTCAAATATTTTTTGCCTTTGCCACATATTTGTCCACTGTTTGTATTTGTTATTTCTTGCTTGTAGCTTCTACCTTACTTGCTCATGCAATTATTCCATATTGTCTACAAAATCACTTGCTTCAGCACTCCTTTTATCTCCTAGATATGGTAAATCAAACAAATCTACCACCCCTTTAGGTGACCTACCATAAACAATTTGAAATGGGATTTTTCCTATAGATTTGTTCATTGAATCATTGTAAGCGATTTCAACTTGTGCCAACACTAAATCCCACTGACTAGGATTTTCACCACTCAAACTTCTCAATAAATTTCCTAAACTTCAATTCACCACCTTCATCTATGCATATGTTTTGGATGATAGGCCAAACTATATACCAACCCAGAACCCAACTTTGTCCAAAGTGTCCTCCAAAAGTGACCAAGAAATCTTGTGTCTTTGTTTGAATTAATACTCCTCGGTAGGCCATGTAACTTTACCACTTCTCTGAAAAATAAGGCAGCCACTTCACTAGCATCACTTGTCTTCTTACATGCTAAGAAATGTTCCTCTTTGTTCCTGCTGAAAATCAATATGTCATCTAAGTATACGACAACAAATTTTCCAAAAAATGGCTTCAAAACTTCGTTCATAAGCCTCATGAACGTACTAGGTACATTAGTTAACCCAAATGGAATAATTAACCATTCGAACAACCCATCTTTTGTCTTGAACGTTTTCTTCCATTCATCACCTTCCCTTATCCAAATTTGATGATAATTACTCTTTAAATGAATCTTTGTGAAGTACTCAGCGCCACTCAAACAATCCATAAGATCATCCATTCTCAGTAAAGGAAACATGTACTTGATGAAAATATTATTAATTGCTCACGAATCTGTACACATCCGCCACTCACCAGTCTTTTTTGGTGTCAAAATTGTTGATATTGTGCAAGGACTCAAACTTTAACGAAATAATCCTCTATCAAGTAACTCCTATACTTTATTATTCACTTCTTCTCTCTCTGTTGGATTCATTCGATAAGGTGCTTTATTTGGTAGACTTGACCCCATTATCAAGTCGATATCATGTGATATACTTCTCAAGGGAGGTAACCCTGCTGGTAAATCATCTTTTGTAATTTACTTGAATTCTTTCAACAAGTGTTGAATCTCGGCTAATACAAAATTACTTTTATCGGTCTTCTAAATACTTTTTAGCATTATGACCAAATAACAACCACTATGTTTCTACTCTCTTAGAAACTCTTTAGTAGAACGCAACATTATTCATTTGTTACTGCTATGCATATTATTGTTGTTACTACCATCCATAACCTTGTTGTTACTACCGTCCATACCCTTGTTGTTATTGTTGTCCATAACCTTGTTGTTACTATTGTCCATACCTTTTTCTAATAATGGCACCAACTTATGACATTGTCTACCCTTGACAAATTCATATGAATTCTCTCTGTCTTCGTGGAATACCTTTATGTCAAACATCCATGGTCTCACAATCAATACATGACATGCATCCATCTCTATTACGTCACATAAAACTTGTTCGTTGAAACTCCCAATCTGGAAACTCAATAACATTGCTTAGTCACAGACACTTGTTTTCCTTTTTGTAACCATGAAACTTGGTACGGATTAGGATATGGAATGCTTTTCAACTTCAATTTCTCCATTATTGTAGTGGATACCAAATTTTCTGTACATCCACCATCTATGAAGAGATGACAACACTTATCTCAAATTTTATATATAGTTTTGAACACTCTCTTTCTATGTTTAGGTTCTTATGTTGCCTTTGTCTTAGGCTTGAGTAATACACTTCTCAACATTAGGTTTTTTCCTTGTTCTTGCTAAAGTGCTTCCCTATTTCCACCAAAAATTGTTGTCTCATCTACCTGGGTAATTTGTGTCCTAGTCTCATGTCTTCTCATTGCGTTCTACCTCTTCGAACATTATGATGCTTTGTGTCCCTCTACTCCACATTTATAACATGTAATCACATACCTGCCTCAACCAAAACCTCTGCCTATACCAATGCTTCTTCCTCCTCTTGTATTTTGACTAATGGTCGCTTCATCCTCCTTCTCACTGTCTTTAGTAGCACTTGTTTTGCCTCTGCCTCCAGTTCCTTTTCCCCAAAACTTCTGGTGCAATCTTCTATCAATATTTCAATCCACTTTCAAAGAAACCTGATAAGCTTCGTCTACATTATGAAAGTAATGTGTACTCATCTCATCCTAAATATGATACTTCATCATATCCACATATCTTTCCACTCTTTGATACTTTGGTTCTTTTATCCCTGACCTGAGTGACAGCTTGAAGAATTCTTTAGTATATGCATGCATAGATGTCTCTTTCCGACTGAGATTATGTACTTGTCTACACAAGTTCTATTGGTAGTCAACAGGTAAAAGTTTCTCTTTGATTTTACAAACCATCTTCTTCTAAGTTTTCATCTTCTCTAATCTATTATCTACTATGTCTTTCTGCATCATATCCCACCAAAGTGAAACATGTCCTTTCAACTTCGTAATGGAAAAATGAACACGATTGGCATATTGAACATTTCCATACTTGAAGTATATTTTGATCTCTCCTATCCAATCTATAAGAGTTTCAACCCTCGGGCTGCCATCATAGCATGAAAATTCAACCCTCATGCTACTTATGTTACTCAAGAAGGATATCAAACGCATTGTTGGGTCTCCTTCCTCAACATTTTGTTCAACTTCAATCTCTTTGAGTTATGTGTTCCTCACACCTTCTCACGCTACTCCTTCTCTCTGCGGTGGCATCCTTACGAGTTTTCTTTCAACCCTCACTCGGACCAACATTCAGAGGCCTTACCTCTGGGCACTGTTCTCTCGCAAATCAGGAACCAAACTCGCTCTGATACCACTTGGTGCAGAAGCAAGGCCCTGCAACAAGTCTAACACCTACAATACTATGCTTTGTCTTCATAATGCACAATGGAACTCATGTTTGGACATTTAACAAAAATTTGAATTTCTTTTGTTAAGTATGAAATAGAAGAAATTGATTACAATCACAAGAACACAAACATGCAATCATTGACTTTATCATTTATTGCATAAATTCCTCTAATTACAATCTGATCAATAAATACATCCTTCATCACCAGACTATAAATGGTTCATTGTGTTCTTCCTCTATGTATTTCATATTCTTTTCTTGATCTCGTAATTTGTGGCGATCTGAACCACTTCAATCGACCCCCAGTGAATCTCAATTCAATTCTTCCCTAAAATGATCAACCTCCCAATGTGTTTTCTCCTCTCTTTTTTATTCCTGTGTCTCTCTTGTCAATTTCTTTCCATTTGTTGAGAAGATGAATAGTCATAACAGTTCACTACCCAATCATTTTCCAATTCGCAATTCACTCCCTCCTCTTTCACAAGCGATTGTCACTTGTCATTTTGTCTTCCTGAGACGCGTGGAGTGGAATTGCAACATAATTCCTATAGCGTGGAGTTGTGTAATATTTCCTATAGCATGGAGTTGTAGAATAGAAGTTACAACATTGTCATTCGTCATTTAGGCACGAGTCGCAACACTGTCATTTGTAACAAGGAGTAAGAGCATGAGTTGCAGAATAGAGTTGCAGCCATCCTTATTTGTCATAAATTCACATGTACATAATTGAAATGTGTTTGGGTGATGCGGATTTCCCAGAAGCAAATATTCTCCTACATCACTTGGTTACGTTTTAATTTTTGTGCATGTGTAGGTATAAAATCTATATGGACAAGTATGGACGAATATAGGTGAATATGGATGAATATGGACAACTAGTTTTGCTTAAATTTTGTGCCTATAGGTATAACAATCTATAGGGGTCAAATGGTGTCAAAAGTTCCCATATAAGGCTATGATTGACTTCATTAAATAGGGGTACCATACATTGGGTGAAGCTAGGACTAAGTCTCAGGTAGGTTAGATGGCCACTCAAAGTGATATATTCAAAGATTTGAGCTAATGTTGCAAACAACATAGAGGAATCAAATAGGAAATGACCTAGAGGGAAATCGGCAGAAATATAGCATCGTGCCATGGAGAAAGCTAAGCATAAGGGAAAGTAGGGGTGGGACCCAAAATCCATTATAAAGGACACTAATATGTTTTTTAATATGAATAGAGTAGGATATGTTCCCATTTCATTCCTACTTTTAGGTGGGATAGGAATTTTGTCGAGAGTAGACTAGGATAGGGATCACACCAAGAAGTCTTGTAGATAAAGAAATAAATATTAGAGGAATCATTTGAAGGGAAATCATATCATGAGTCCAATAGATAGAGGATTTGGAATTTGAGGGACATCCAATTGAAAGTCGTGTAAACAGAGGACTAAATATTGGAGGTTCATCGTATCAAAACTCCTAGACATGGAGAAATGAAGAGTAGAGGGACATCATATCATAATTCTTATAGATAAAGGATTGAAAATTAAAGGGGACATTGTAAGGGTCATCACATCAAATGCCAAGGATTATATGGGTAGATATGAAAAGAAGAAAAATGTTGAAATAGACACACATAGAATAGGACAAGAAAAGAGAGGAGAATGCAAGAAATTTGGTAGATTGTTTGAGGAGAATGCAAGAGATTTGGTAGATTGTTTTATAGGCTTTTGTAGGAAAAAATACGTTAATGGAAATAAAATATTTAAAAAAATCATTTGTAGATGGACCATAATAGTGTATCCAGGAGACCATCAAGCATTTATTCGTTTTATAGATGTTGTACGCACATTTTGGCCTGGCATAAAGATGAAGTGATAAAAATTTGACTTTGCCCTAAATTTAAAATGCAAAGCGTGTAATAGGTGGATGGGTTAATTAAATAAATATAGAGTAAAATAAGGATAATGAGCATTTATGATGGCCATCCTTTAATGGTTATGCTATGGTTTAAGTAAAGTGAAGTCCTATTTAAAGAGGTGGACTAGAGATTAGAGGGATTTATTCAAGTGGTAGAGATTAGAGTGTGTTTGGAAGTTGATTGGGCTATCTTGTTGGACTATCTTGGGATGTGTAAGATGGACTTGGGACAATGTTGAGTGAGAATGGGGTGGGACAGTTTATTATGGAAGGGGTGGAACCCAAGACATATTTGGATATATTCTAATTGTTGTGATAATGAAGACATTTTTCATAGGGGGTTTTCCTCCCAGTACTTGAGTTTCCCACTATAAATATATATTTTTATGTGACGTTTATTATTGTTTACTATTGTGATATTGTTATACTTGTAAGTTACGTGGGTTGTGTTAAGTTGAATCTAAGGTCTAACACATATTTTAATTCCAACATAAGTGCACGCAAATCCATAAAATGGGCCTAAAATGTGTTTAGATCAACATTACAAACTTTGTAGATTGGCACTCAAAGAAAAACTACAGTTTTTTAATCCTTTTACTGATCCGGCTGGATCTAGGGAAAATCACATAAGTGTCCCAAGAGGTTCAAAATGGCTTCAGCAGGCAGAAAAGGGAAAAAATTCAAAGTTCCAAAAACTCATTGAAAAGGACATAATCACAAAGATCGTGTCACAATCTTTCTAACAACGCAAATAGCTCATCAAACGGAGTTACGGATCAAAAGTTATAAGCAGTCAAAGTTCTATTCAACCCAGCCCAGTTAGCAGGGATGAGTCGGCATCCGTACTGTTGACATCAACATCAATACGGATGATTTCAGCGTCCGTACATCCTATGTGGCATGCGCAGAAGATGACATGTGTCATGATGACATCATATTTCCATGTGACAGTACCAGAGGCTACCACGTGTCACTCGAATTTGGCCTTTTCAAGGCACCACGTGGACGAGTAAAAATGTGTCACATGGTACCCCCAGGTGACACCATGTGTCTCGGATGACACATAGATGATGTCATCATGCACAGGTGGGAGAATCAGTGGATGCCACGTGGCCCAATAGGGAGGCACCACGTGGCACTCCCGAAATGCACAATGACACTCAGCGAATGAAAAATTAAAAATATATATATTTAAAAGAACTCTGCCATATATGGCATAAGTTCTACTATATATGGAAGATACGCCATTTTAGCCATCTACTAACTGTGTGCCAGAAATAGCAGGAGTCCGCCAAATTCACCGCCAAAAATAGTATTATCCATCGAATTTGATAGTCGTTCCGCCTTTTTAGTGGTCGCCTGCCATACTTAGCAGAGCGTGCCAAATTGTATAATAAAAAAAGGGAGGCCCATGGGATTCGACCCCGGGACCTCCTCTAACCAAAGTCTTATAATAGTATTAGCCCATCGATTCAGCTAACGGCCTCATTATCGCATAACTGCCGAAAACTTGTATAAAAAGGGGAACTCGGGCAGAATTCGGGACAGGCAGAACACACCGGGCACGAGATTGGAGAACTGAGCACGCTCATACGGCTTGGTACGGATCCGTACGGACTATATGGCCTGGTATGAAATTGGCATGCAAACCGAGGCAAGGTTGCCTCCTGGCTCCAAAAGTGCCAGACTCAGATTGAGGTGTGGAGACAATCATTTTTAAGTAAAATGATGCCACGAACGCAGCCATGGTGTTGGTTTTCTGATCTGAGCAAATATTTTGTAGCTTAACTCCGGAATGAGTCATTTATTGCAGAGGCAGTGGCATGGTAATTGAGGCAGAGGTGTCTCTTGGGCCTGAAAGTGTCCGACTCGGATGGAGATGATTTGACAATCATTTTTAGGTAATTCGGCGACGCGAATCCAATGGCAAGGTCTATTTTTGCAGCAGAGCTTTAGATAAGAAAGCTAAGTTCTCGAAAAGCCAATGTAAGCATGCTTTTCATTATGTTGTTTTGTCATTAAATGTTGCAACATAGCATGCATGTTACAGGTCTGAAGGAGCATAGAGAGGTTGCAGCAAGGCAGGAAGATCAGCCTATTCCTTCTATCTATTCTTTTCTTCTCTTCTTTCACATCAAATCAATCAGTTATATGTGATAGAGAAATTGTGGCACTTGCATGATAAGTGGCCAATGAAGTAGTTATGAATCTCGTGGTTTCGATATCTTTTGTATGGGTTGCATATTTATGCTTGGATCTGAGTAAAAGATCTAAGGCTTTTGATGGATCCATGTTGATGGGGGTCATATGTTATTCTTCATTTTTTTTATCTATTGAGTATGTGGGAATGATGTTCATGTCAACATCATGGATGCCTCATGAGTATGAGAACTTGTGAAGCTGTATACATTCCTGATCACATTCTGATCTCTTGTTGTCGTCACCGAAAAGGGACTTTGGCCTTACAACTTGTAAAGGAGAGACATCATTACATCGAGGAGAATAAAGTCGTCAGGATTTGGAGCATGACCCGGAGAGGTAGCCCACATCGGGTGAACTTCGTTATCAAGGGAAGTGTCATATCCATTATGTGTATTATGTTCTTATGTTATTTTTCCTTGAATTTCCGAACATAGGATGTTAAATGCAAGCATGACATATCGCACATAAGGAAGAATAAAGAGGTTTCATTCACTTCGAATTCAACAACATAAAACTTCAACTTTACCTTTAATTGCACATCGCTCAAGTAAAACGATCTATAACTAAACCTTTTGAAGGAGTGACAGAAACAACCAATTATTGGAAACTTATCGCTCCCGGGTTCAGATCATTTACAATGACATGTCTATGCCATAGATTAGTAAAAAAAATCGATCTATAAACTTCACTGTATTTTTGTGCCAATGTTGTTCAAACAACCAACATCTACCTATCTGACTATTTTTTAAGTGTTGTTTATAACAACATTGAATCTTATTACGAATCAAAGCATTAAAAAAAAGAGCCTTGAGAGATTTTTAACTATGTTATTAAGAATATTAATGAATGGGATTTTTTATAATGGTTTTATGAACTATTTTGATATCCTACCCATGGGTCAAAGAAATTGCTAATTTTAGAGCAGCTATTAAGTTTCTTTTCAATTTACTAGATAACAATAGCATAGATAGGATCATTGAGAGAAACACAATCACAAGATACACAACATTTATCCTGGGAAACCCTCATGGGGGAGAAAACCCAGCAAAAAATTCCTTAATATAGATAGCCAATACAATGCCAAGACAATAAACCAAAACACTAGAGAATATCCAACATTGAGCAATGTGCCTCTTTCTTCCTTCTTCTCCCAACTGCATCTCTCAAGACTTGTGCACTTGATGAGTGAATGAGAGTGAGTGAACAAATGAGGCGCTAGCCTCCTTTATTTATACTAGCTGGCAGGCGCTAGAAATATGTCTCTTCATTGGGCAAGGCCGACTTCTCTTCTTAGTGGTTAAAACCACTTTAACTAGGCCTGGGGGCGACTTCTTAATTAGCATAATATAATTAGGGTTTAACCAATCCTCAAAAGGGGATTTGGTCAAGTACAAATCTTGACATGATCAATCCACAAAAGGGGATTGATCTGATGAATAATAACTCAATAATAAATATAATACTCTTTGCAGTTAAAATATTTCAACACTCCCCCTTACCAAGAAGGGTATTCTACAACATCATCAGGAGAGAGAGAGGGCAACAACATCAACAACATTTGGAACACTGACTGGCATATCTATAAATCATCGGAAGTTTTTCTCATCATCATTCATAGCATGGAGCTGGAGTAGCATCATCATCATCTGCATCAACATGAATTAGTATAACATTAATACATCATCATCATCATCAATAACATCAGTAACAACAACATCATCATCACAGCACAACGGTTGGAACAAAAACATCATCACAACACGACAGTTGGAACAACAACATCATCGTCATCATTATGGGGCAGCAGAATGAGGCAAGTGTAACAACATTTTGTGGTACTCTGACACTCCCTAAGGAACTGCCCAGGAATCATAAGATTCCCTAGGATATAGAATCCTAATGGAGCTACCACGTGGTACTCTGACAGACCATCCTTATTGGACCTTTGGGATCTGCCCAGGAATCATAAGATTCCATAGGATTATAAAAATCCTAATGGAGTTACCACTACTGACCATAGCTAGCATATACATGCACAGGTACTCTGACAGACCGTCCTTACCAGACCTTCAGGATCTGTCCAGGAATGATCAATCACCTAGGATATAAAATCCTAATTGAGCTACCTGTTATTGGTCAGGATACCATAGTATCATCGGCATCACTCCCCCTTTCGAGGGAGGTCCTTTCGAACTATACCAATATTGTCTTGGAAGTGCTTAAAATTTACACGAGACAGAGGTTTGGTCAACACATCTGCAACCTACTCATCTATGCCAACATATTGGAGCTTTATGGCTCCCCTCCGCACCATATCACGAACGTAGTGATACCGAATTTCTATGTGCTTCGAATTGTCATGGAACACAGGGTTTTTTGTTGTCTTTATGTAGCTCTGGTTATCACATAGAATCACAGTTGCTTCCATCTCTAGATCAAATAGACTTGTCAACAACTTTCGTATCCATGTGGCTTCACAATTGGCGAAACATGCAGCAATGTATTCCACTTTTGTTGTGCTGAGAGCAATACTAGATTGCTTCCTACTCTGCCATGAAGTCATGGCTGACCCAAGACTGAAACAACATCCTAAAGTGTTATTTATGTCAGAAAGACTTCCTGCCCAATGTGAATCGGTATAACCAATCAGTGTAAAGTCATGATCTCCATTATAACAGAGACTAAATTCCAACGTACCCTTAAGGTATCTCATCATGTGTTTTGCAGCAACAAGGTGAACATGTATGGGTTCTACCAGATACTGACTCAAGGTGTTCACGGAAAAACATATATATGGCCTAGTGTTCATCATATACATCAACGATCCAATGATCTGTCTGTATAGTGTAGCATCAACCAATTCTGACGAATTATCAACCAAGAGCTTTAACTTTGTTTCCATGGGTGTATTCATGGATTTACAGTCCAACATATCAAACCTCTTCAGTATTTCAACTGCATATTTCCCTTGGTTAAGGAAGATCTTATATGGCCTCTGCCAAACCTCAAGGCCTAAGAAATAGTGCATTAGGCCTAGGTCTTTCATCTCAAATTCGCAGCGAGCTTCTTCTTACAATCAGTGATGAGCTTTTCTTCTCCAGTTAAGAATAAGTCATCCACATACAACAGCAATATAACAGGCTCATCATTCATAAACTTGAAGTAAAGGTTAGAATGATCTTTACTCTTGGTAAAGCCCAAGCTCGTTAGGAAACTGTCAATTCTTCCATACCAAGTTCCGGGAGCTCACTTCAATCCATATAGAGCCTTCTTCAATCTGCATACATGAGTCTTTTTGTCTTCAACTTTGAACCCTTGAGGTTGTTCTATATACACTTCTTCTTCAATGACATTGTTGGAAGCAGGCCAAAGCGGAAAGCAAGGCGATTTTGGGAAAGAAGGCATGCACGAGGAAAGCGACAGCTGGAAGGAAAAGTAGCATGCGCGCATTCATGGAAGACCTAATGACATTAGGGTTAGGGTTTTTTCAATATATTGTAATGGTTGAAGAGCCAGAAATAGATAAATAGAGATACTTAGGTCTCATAGGAGAGATCTGACTAGTAGGGAAACATAGAGATATAGAGAGACGAATACAAAGAAGCGGATGCTATGTAATATTTTGTTGAATGACCTAATTTTGTAAGTTATTGAGCTAGAGAGGACTGAGGAGGGTAGATCTCGAGGGCTAGATTGCAGGCTGAGGAGTCTAGTGCGATCTAGTCCGCCTCATAATAGATCTTAACCTGACTGAGAAGAGTTGTAAGCATGCGTCGCTGGAGTTTCAGAATGACTGTAATAAAAGAGCTAAGAGCTAGATCTTTGTGGACGTAGCCCAGGAGCGGGTGAACCAAGGTAACAAATGTGTTATGTGATTGAATGCATGTATTTATTTATTGTCTTCAGTAGATATTTATATGCTAAATGAATGAGTTGTTATACTTCATGCTAATCACAAATAGCATTGCAGTACGTTAATAAGTTACAATAGATTTCCCCATGTACCGTCCTCGGATCTTCCACTCTATCCTAGGCTGCAAACACATGAGTATTGTAGCCACCCATTAAGACTATCTTGGGTGAGACGACGCAGTGCACCCTGTGCGCTGCGTTGCCTTTTGGTTCACCAGGAGGGCCAATAGTTTTAGAGGCTTTGTTGGAACCCCGAACAGACATGAACCCTGGGTCACTCAATACGAACTCAGACAAGATATGTAAGTAAACAACCAAATGGTTTAGTTTTCGATGGTAGGAACAACAGAGGATTGAGTAGATAAGATAGGTTGAAGATTTGTTAAACAAATACGTAAGATCTGCGGGAGGCGGATCAAGAGAGTATTAAAACAAAGAAGAAAGCAATGAGCCACTAGAAGGGGATGTTGAGACCGTGGAATCCCACAAAAGCAGAGATCAAAAGCTGGCTAAGGACAAAAGAGTTGTATTTTGCATAGAAAGATAACAGAAACCCTAGAATAACACCCCACAAATATCTTGAGAAATACGTGTTCATTGATTTGCATGAAGTCTTTTTCTGTGATTTTCCACACTTATTGCAAGAGTGGATACTAAGGTTGAAGGATAACCATGCAACAAACCGGATTCGACAGTTAGAGTGGACCCCGGTACAGATTCAGCAGTTACAGTAGGTGAACAACAAATTCACCCGCGCAGTAGATTTTTGGCTCGACAGTATTGTGGCAGGCTTTATAACAGAGTTTTCAGTAGATACAGCGAAGTCGTACAATGCAGCGGAGCAAGAATTTCTACATGGACCTCAAGGAAGGTACATTAGATCGTTGTATACTTCTATCAAGATACTGCTATACAACAAAGGTGTAATGAAAATGGAGTCGGACAACTAAACTTCCCTGCGTGCATGGGGGAAGGGGGGAAAGATTGACAGAAAAAGGAGAAATGGAAGGAGGCAAGGATAAGGGAAAGGAGGAACCCTTGGACCCAGTCATGATATATGACGACCAGGTCAAGCAGATCATGGCGACAGCTGGAAAGACATGTAGAGGAGTACCCTACCAATACAAGGTGAATACCAAGAAGAGAGTCGTAGCCGCAAGGGAAGGCTTAGCGAGCAACGAGGAAGAGGTAGAGGATCTTCGGGCTATGGAGAAGATTGAGGAAATCTTGTGTGCAACATATGAAAGGAATATGAGAGGTCCAAGAACGGGAAGAGAAGGCAACAATCCTATCCATATTAATTTCAGTGTGGAACCCATAAACCCATGTGCGACTAATACACCAAAGAGAACATCATCGTTTAGACAACCGAATTTCGGGAGAAGAAAGATGGCAGGAAGTACATCTACACAAGCAACAACAACTGGAGGAGCCAGTTCAAGCAGCACTAGTCAAGTATCTACACCGTGCGGAGGTAGTAGTTCAGTGTTCATAATGGCAGGACACGATCCCACCATCAGGTTACTAGAATTTAAAGGAGAAGCATCAGAAGACCCAGAGAAAAATTTGTTCATCTGTTAGAAGATTTGGGAAGCAAAACAGATCACAGACAAAGATACTAAACTGGCACAGCTAGCGATTACACTAATGGATCGCGCACTGGACTGGTATATGAGTTTAGCTACAAACAATCCACTAGGGACAACCAGAACAATTGCAGACATTAAGAAATTGTTGATAAACGAGTTCTAGAAGCCGAGTTCAGAAGATCAGTACATGAATGAGATTATCAAAATTAGACAAAATTTGGGAGAATCTATATGGGAGATTGACCAGAGATTCAAGCGACTGAAGGGAAATTTGAAATATCTCATGACCGATATGCAACATAGGCACATGTTCGTCAATTCACTACTACCCCACTTAAAATACCCATTGCAACAACAAAAGTTTTAGACACAGGCAGAGGCTCTACAGGCAGCCCTGCAACTGGAAGAAAACCAGTATCAGCAGACAGATCCAGCCATTGAAGAACTGAAGGAGGATTTGAAGAACTTAGCATTCCATTTAAACCAGAATAAAAGTAAGGACAAACGAGCAGTTGTTCGGTGTACTACATGTAGAACAGAAGGGCACCACAAGATCAAATGTCCAACATTCACGCAATATATGGAAGCAGGGATGCCAAATCCATTACCAACAGCAGGACTATGGTGCGAAATCTATAAGAAACCGGGCCACGATCCATATCACTGCCCAATGATGTAGAAATACCAGGCAGTCCCAAAAAGTTCATATTGCAACTTTTGCAAGTCAGTGGGCCACGATGACAAAGATTGTAGAACTATGGATTTGATGTGGGAGAGGACATCATATGCATATAGAGTGCAGGCAGAAATGATGATTGGGCAAGCCGCACCACAATTTAATGCAGTTCCAACCTCATACAACACTGCGCATCAACCATATAATACCGCATAGCCGCAGTACAACACAACACAACCTAAGTACAATACCGCGCAATATAATCAGGCGTCTTAGTATAACGTACTAAGAGGAGATCGAGTGGGCTACAGAGGTGGAGGACGAGTGAGAGGGGGTTTTGGACGAGGTAGAGGACCAATGGTATGTCACAATAGTCAACAACCGAGACATTATGCAAGGGAATGTCCACTTCCACCAGTAACTTGTATGTATTGTCGCGCATTGGACCACGATACGGAGGAATGTCTGACATTATTGGTAAAGATTTAGAAAAAGAGGAACCAGAACAACCAAAATGTTCAGTGGATTTTAGTCGAAGCAAGGGATGAAGGACGGAACATCAACATAGTTACCCGTGAAGGACCTAAAACAGGAAATGACGCGGCCCGATAAGAGCCAGTACAACACCAGTGGGTGAAGAAGAACGTCGAACGTGCAGGACGAGAAGGACATATTTTAGCAAGCCCGACAAGAATTTGAAAAGGATGGCATTGCGTCGACTTCAACTGTGCAGCAAAGCAAGGAAGCACCAGAATACGATATGCCTTCGTTATTGGATCATACCAACGAAATGAAACCCATGGGACAAGTAAGTACAATCAAAGGTTTTTTTCAATCATGTGTAAAAGTATTAAATGATCCATCATTCGTCAAAACATTGCAAAACATATTAGAAAGATGTAGTATAGAGACGGAAGGAAAAATAGAACAAAAAACAGTCAATCACCTACATACAAGGAGAAGAACAAGTAGGGAGTTCAGACTAAATGCCAACATCAGATATTTCAACATGGGAGACATCATACTAGACCTAGGATATGAAGTTATTGTATTACCAAAGAAGACATGGCAATGCATGGGAGAACCCACATTAGGATATTCACTTGTTCAAGTAAAACTAGCAAGCCAGCATAGAGTCCTACCAATTGGTAGACTAAAAGGAGTGACAGTAGCCCTGGATGGAGTGCACACTAAAGCAGACTTTGAAGTGATTGAAATGGTGGATGGCAAAACACCATATCCAGTGTTGCTTGGCTTGGATTGGGCGTTTGACAACCATGCCATAATCAATTTGAAGACACAAAAAATGACATTTGAGTCAGGGGAATATAGGGTCATTGCACCATTAGACCCATCAGAAGGGGAAAGGTTTGTAGAACCCACTTTCTTAGACTTAGAGGAGATCATCTAGTTGTATAGAACAACTGCGCACGATGAGGATTATGTGAACCCAACTGCAGATGGGATACTCAGTTGGCGGAGAATTACTTCATGTGCGACAGACTCAAATACCAGTTTAGAGAACTGGCAACAAAGTCTACACGAAGTTCCCACGAGAAGATGTGCATGAATAGACCGCACAGTAAGATGGGTAGGCACTGAGATAAGGGAACCACCTAGTTTCCATGGAATAAACGATATAGAAGTATTCTTGGCACAGTATGAAGATGAAGTTTTTGATAATCGGAGACTTTTAGCACTCGATATAGCACTCAAGGCCACACCTACCAGATGGTGGGGTGCACACAAAGAGTCAATCACAGATTGGTACCAATGTAAGCAGTTACTGCACATAAGGTTCAACGCAGAATAGAAAAACAACAAGCAGCAAAAGTACGATGGACAGGGGGCGCCAGCGGAACACTTGGAGAAGTGCAGAACGATTTGGAAACTGACACCTCCATAGGAATGGCCCCATCATTTTTTACACACTTTAGAGGGCATACCATCAAACTGGTATACAGACCAAGAACTGCACAAAGGAACTGCGACCTGGATGGAATTGCAACAGAATTTTACAGTTTCTTTTTCATTCAAGCATGAAAACCCCAACATAGATGCAGCTCTTAAATAGATAAGAGGGATGATATTCATCAAGGAACCAGAAGTCGAACTCATAACAGAAGAGGAATAGTGGAACAAACAGACAGTCAAAGAACTATTTCCATGTTACCATGTGCAGGAGGAAGCATCATATGAAGACGATCCGCGCGATATTCAAATCGAGGAAGCAGAAGGCGAAAGAAAAGTGGAGGGCCCACCTATAGAATCAGAAGTCATTGTTGCACCGATCAAGGTGAAGAAAGTCAACATTGAGACGGCTGAGAATCCTAAAATGGCCAGCATTGGAGATTACTGGGATGAGCAGACAGTAGAAAGCATAACAGAGTTATTGTGCAAGTACATCGACCTATTTCCCACCACATTTACAGAGATGAAGGGTGTATCACGGGAGATAGGAGAAATGAAGATACCACTCTGAGCTTAAGCAAGACCGATCAGACAACAACCATACAGATTGAACCCGATATATAAGCAAAAATTCAAAGCTGAGATCGACAGGATGCTCGAAGTCGGAATCATGGAACGAATGGAAGAATCGGAATGGATAAGCCCGATGGTAGTTCAGGAGAAAAAACAAGGAGGGATAAGGATATGCATCGACTTGAGGAAGTTGAACGATGAATGCCTACATGACCCGTTCCCTACACCTTTCATGGATGAAGTGTTGGAGAATGTAGGAGGAAACGAAGTTTACTCATTCACTAATGGATTCTTAGGCAACCACCAGATCAAGATAGCACAGGAAGAAAGATACAAGACCATGTTTGCTACAGAATGGGCATCCTACCAGTACATAGTCATGTCATTCGGACTGAAGAATGCACCAACAAAATTTTCCAGAGTAGTCATCGTCATGTTCAAGGAATTCATCCACCAGTTCCTAGAGGTATGCTTGGACGACTGGACAGTATATAGTTTGTCGAAAGACCATGTAGAAGTCTTACGGTTGATGTTAGAAAGATGTAGTCAACGCCAGATATCATTAAATATAAAAAAAATTCAATTCGAAACACCGTTTGGGATAATATTGAGCCATATAGTATGCAAAGAAGGCCTACTAGTAGATCCTACAAAGATTGCAATAATTGTTAACCTTCCACCACCAAAAACAGTCTGTCAACTAAGAGCGACATTGGGACACACAAGATACTACAGAAAGTTTATCAAACGATACGCGCAGATTACCGCGCCAATAGAGAAATTGTTAAGAAAAGATACAAAGTTTCAGTGGAAGGACAATTGTCAACACGGTCTGGATACGCTGAAAGAAAAGATGGTCACCACGCCAATACTAATATTTCCAGACTAGGAAAAGGCATTCCACGTACATGTAGATGCATCAGCTATAGAACTTGAAGATATCTTGGTGCAGCCAGGAATGGGAGATTTGGATCACCCTATAGCATTTGCGAGTAGAAAGTTATCAGAATCATAGCAGAACTATAACACCACAGAGAGGGAAGCCCTAGCTATGGTCTACGCACTTCAGAAGTTCAGACATTACTTATTGGGAAAACACTTCAAGATGTTCACAGATCACTCAGCCCTTAAATACCTAGTCAACAAACCAGTGTTGGGGGGGGAGAATCTGTCGATGGTTACTATTGTTTCAAGAATTCGATTTTGAAGTAATAGTCAAGCCAGGGAAATTGAATGCAGGACCTAACCACCTATCAAGGGTCACAAACGGAGAAGAACCTATGAATTTAGAAGACAACTTCCCAGATGCATAGTTATTTTCAGTCTAGATCGTTGACGAATACTTTGCAGATATCATTCAGTACTTGAGCACAGGTACTGCGCCACAGGAATATAACACCGCGCAGAAGAAAAACCTGGTAGTTCAAGTTGTAGACTATCAATTCATCGCAGGACACTTATACAAAATGGGTACAGATAGCATCTTGCGAAGATATGTGCTAGAACATGAAAGACCAAGAATTTTACCAGAAGCCCATGAGGGAACAGTAGGAGGACATTACGCAGGAAAAGTTATCGCGCAAAAGGTATTGCGTGTAGGACTATGGTGGTCGACCATTCATAGAGACTCAAAGGCGTACTGCCAGCAATGCGATGTCTATCAAAGGGTTGGTAAACCCAATAGAAGGGACGAGAAGCATTACGACCACAAGTAACATTGCAAGCATTCGATAAATGGGCAATAGACTTTGTGGGACCAGTCAACCCACCGACAAAAAGAATAGGAGCAAGATACATTATCACCGCGACAGAATACCTGACAAGATGGGCGGAAGTCGCACCAGTGAAGGATTGCAGCACAGAAACAGTAGCACACTTTCTATTTGAACAAGTACTCACTCGATTTGGGTGCCCAAGAGTTTTGATGAGCGACTAAGGCACACACTTAATTAACAGAACTATCAACGCCATGAATGAAGAGTTTCAAATCCATCATCAGAAGAGAACGCCATATCACCCACAGGTAAATGGCACAGTAGAAGCATTTAACAAAATCCTGGAGAATGCACTGACAAAAATCTGTAATGTCAACAAGGATGATTGGGACCTCAAAATACTAGTAGTATTGTGGGCCTATAGGCCTACATGCAAGAAGTTGACAGGGCACACGTCGTTTAAACTGGTATATGGCCAAGAAGCAGTGGTGCCATTAGAATTCTTGGTACCCAACCTGCGCATAGAAACAATTACACGCATGAAGGAACGAGGCGCAGTACAGGAGAGACTAAATCAATTGATGACCATGGAGGAAGATCGGATCCTAGCAAGTTTCCACCACCAAGTTCAGAAATCAAGGGAAAAATCTTGGCATGACAGACACATCAAGTATAAAACTTTCAAGGAAGGAGATTTAGTGTTGATGTATGACAGCAAATCCATTCAGCACCCAGAAAAACTCAGAATGCACTGGTTAGGACCGTACGAAGTGAAAACTATCACGAATGGGGGAGTTGTACAACTGAAAGACTTAACAGGCGCAAAACTCAGAGGGATGATCAACGAGAGCCGACTGAAGTTTTACAAGGACAGTCGACCACCCGCAACTTGAAAATTCACCGCGCAGTTAAAAAAAAAAAAAAAACAAACAAACAAACATGATATTCAATGGTACCAACAGAAGTTCACTGCGTCGAAAGGAGAAGGAGTACGCATGATCAAAATATAAACCCGGCGAGGACAAGACCAACGGCCAGGTAAAAATGGAAACAAGCGGGAAAAGTAACGATGGCAAAAGTAGTACAAAACGGCGAAGGCATGTCAAATTGAATGCCTGAAAGGACCGACGGGATGTCGCATTAATCGCGCCAACTAGAGACGGCGAAGGAGAGTAATGGAAAGTACTAAGGAACCAGAGGTTCATTGAATCCATAATAAACGTAGCGTCTTCGACAAGTTTCATACGATGCCCATACAAAGCATGGACGCGGGAGAAAACAGTTTATTGCGAGACTCGAAAAGAAACAGAGAGCGAGAGCGCATACAGAGCACATAGGAAAGTTCACAGAGGTTGCAAAAGCTACGGATCTCAGTGACCGATCGATATTCACCACCATGGCACCACCAAAACAAGCAGAGTCGACCAAAACTGCCCAACACTCCAGAGTTAGAACCAGGGCACAGCTACAATTGCAGGAAAGTGAACAGCAGTCGTCGGAGATCATCAATATCGATGAAATTCCATCACCAAATACAACAACGATGAACCCCACACCCGTGGTAGAAGAAACCCAACAGCCAACACCTAAGGGCGTGAATGTGGATATGTCGGTGGAAGAACAAGAGCAATAGAACCAGGGCACATGCAGCCTAGTGCAACCATGAAACCCTGAAGGAGCTCTGAGAGTCAATGGGACGGCTACGAATCAGGAAAGAGCAGTCGATCCAGATGAATCTCAAACAGCCTTGTCAGACCACCCACAGGAAGGAAGAGTGGAAGAGGTCATGGTTTGACCAGAATGGTTTGCCGACGTACAACCGCTGGAAGCTAGAACCTCGATTCAGCCGCTACCGAAAAAGGATAATCAGCAGGTACCTAGGTCACCACGCAAGCAACCCGTCGCAGCCATTGTTTTCCGCGTATACCAGATGGGGTACGGGTGAAAGTAGAATTGATAGGTTTTGTTGAGAAGTTAAAATACTCAGACCACAATGTAACGGACATGGACAAGTTCCCAAATTTTGCAAATAAATTCTACCTACAGACTGTGGGTCTGGATCCATTGGGGCAATCGATTGATCAACCACTCCAGTGGGCAACAGGATTGGAGAAAATGGGGATTTTAGGTTTGCTAGAGCTACCACACTTTGGAAGAGGACAATACGCAAACAGTTGTGTCAAACAACTGATGGCAGTCATGCATGGTGGGGATATATGGTTGGACACGCTCGTCTCGATAGATGGATATCTCATTGCGCTCATCAAAGGGTTGCCATGCCGAGGCAAGGATCCCACACAATTTCTCGACGACAAAAAAAAGGAGAAAGCACTCGCGGAAGAGATGAAAAATAAATATGGTACTGACAGGGAGACGTGAGGGATCATCATCAAGAGGATCAATGATGACGTGACACAAATGTCCGCAAAAATCTTGGCCTACAAGCTGCTAAGAAAATGCTGCAAGGAGGAAGTCCCGGCGGGGCTTATCGCAGTTGCAGCGCAATGTGTCGAGGGCACCACAGTTAGTTGGGCACCCTACCTTTTGAATCTGTTTCTGGATGACTATAAGGATGCACAAGATCTAGGAACATAATTCCATTTCTCATGGCTACTCATGTTTATAGCCATCATGGGATGGAAGGAACCAGATTACACATTTTTTTCCACCAGACCCAAGCCGAATCGTGGAGCGAGGTATTTATCACTTGGCGTCGCGTCAGATGCCAAGCATAGGAAGATGAACACAATTGTATTCAAAGGATACCTTCACGACCTACAGGAGGCCATCGCCAACCTCTGGAGAATAACACCACAGGTTGTCGCACACTATCGGGACATCGCCAATTTCAAGGCCACTCGATATGCGATGTGGATACAGGCGTGGAAGGACCCCAACAAGCAGTGGCTACAATTGCACTATTGCATCACGGAGGGCGACATCGAAATGGTTATCAAGGATTGGGAGGATGACTGGAAGATTCCAGTCCTCACCCAAGACATACCTACAAAGACAACGGAAGAGGAGACAGGGCAGGAAGAAACACGGCCTTGGGAAGTCCTAGTGCCCAAGAAACAAAGGACAGGCCAGAAAAAAACAAAGCAAACGAACGAAGGGACAACTAAGACGGGGACCCAGAAGGGGAAGAAGAATAATACATAGTCGGGCCAAGAAAAGCAAAAACAAGATGAGGCAACACGGGGGACTACACCAAGTCCCAATCCACAAGAACCAGAACTGACTAAGAGACCAGCCACTCGTACGGGGGGTTCGCGCAAGAAAATGAAGGCACAAAGAACACCTCCAGAATACATGATCACGAAGGATGATGCAGAAATGATAGCCCGAATGGTTTAGGATTGTATATCCGACGATTTCGACAATGTTGTGCACCACATGGACAAAATTCAAGAGGAGCTGGCAGAAATGCGACAGTTCCTCAAGCAGATCGAGGAAGCACAGGCAGCAGGCAGTAGCATAGGAACAGGGCCATTGCCATCATAGACAGGAGAAGAACCTAAAGCAAGTGAGCGAGATACAGTCTGCACAATACCGCAGCCGAGTGCAACATTCCACATTACACCCATCATGTTGCGCATGGACGAGACCATGGGGAAGACACCCCTAAAGGACTTAGCTCAACTCCAATTGGTATTGTCGTGGATACCATCCAAATCTCTACACAAATTACAGGTTAGCATCACCCAAGAAGTACAGACTCGAGCAGGCACAGACATAGCTGAATTATAATAGGCAAAGGTGAAACAGGACGCACTGGAATTGATATACGAGCAGGCCAAGCTCGAGACCCAAGAGGAGAGGGAGCATGCGAATGGATTGGAACAAAAAGTGGTCGAAACTTATGAGAAGATTCCAAAGACCGCGCAGAGGGATGAACTCACAGTAGCAGAGAAGATTGATCAGATTGCGCAGGCAATAAATCAATATCAGAAGGAGATCGAGAATCTTCGCGAGCAACTCACACCTACGACTCCACCATAGGTAAGGGAGCAAAAGAAGCAAGAGGCAACAGAGCAGATACAAGAGATAGAGCACCAGGTCAGCACAACAGTCGACTTGTTCGATAAAGCAACACAACTGTAGATGAAACTAGAAGAGAATCAGCAAGTCCAACAGTGGGACAAGGAAGAAGAAAGGATAAGCACAGCTATCTAGGACCTCAAGCAGAGGCAGAAGACAATGCTCGTCATGGAGCGCGTCAAAGGGGCGTGGGATATGAAGAATATACAAGCAGAACTCATGATTGCGCAAACGCAGAAAAAGGAGTGTCGGGATCAAAATGGAACCGCTTCAAGAGTGAGTGGCAGAAGTCATTGCACAGGGAGAGGAATCCAAGACATATATGGAACAGACCCAGGCAGAGTGCATAGGGTTGATCAGTGATGAGATTGAAGTCCATACAGTGGACACACTCAAGGAGAAGACCATGCAGGCTCAAACACAAGCAGTTGATCTCAAGGAGAATTTCCAGCTGATCACCAGGGAGATCGATGAAGCGCACAAAGGTTAGGTGGCTCGGGACAAGCCACATGTCCATGTTGGGGGCCTGTTGGAAGTAGGCCAAAGAGGAAAGCAAGGCAATTTAGGGAAATAAGGCATTAATGAGGAAAGCGACATATGGAAGGAAAAGCAACATGCGTGCATGCATGGAAGACCTAACGATGTTAGGGTTAGGGTTTTTTCAATATATTGTAATGGCTAAAGAGCCAGAAACGGATAAATAGAGATACCTAGGTCTCATAGGAGAGATTTGAATGGTATGGAAACATAGAGGTATAGAGAGATGAATACAAAGAAATGGATGCTTTGTAATATTTTGTTGTATGACCTAATTTTGTAAGTTGTTGAGCTAGAGAGGACTGAGGAGGGTTAGATCGCAGGCTGAGGAGCCTGGTGCGATCTAGTTCGCCTCATAATAGATATTAACCTGACTGAGAAGAGTTGTAAGCGCACGATGTTGGAGTTTCAGAATGACTATAGTACAAGAGCTAAGAGCCAGATCTTTGTGAACGTAGACCAGGAGGGGGTGAAGCACGGTACCACCTATGTTATGTGATTGAATGTATGTATTTCTTTATTATCTTCAGAAGATATTGATATGATAAATGAATGAGTTGTTATACTTCATTCTAATCACAAATAACATTGCAGTACGTTAATAAGTTACAATAGAGTTCTCTGTGTACCGTCCTCAGATCTTCCACTCAATCCTAAGCTAAAACACATGAGTATTGCAGCCACCCATTAAGACTATCTCGGGTAAGACAGCGCAGTGCACCCTGTGCGTTGCGTTGCCTTCTGGTTCACCAGGAGGGTCGATAGTCTTAGAGGCTTTGTTGGAACCACGAACAGACATGAACCCTGGGTCACTCAATACGAACTCAGACAGGATATGTAAGTAAACCAACAGACACCATTCAAGAAGGTTGTTTTCACATCCATCTAGTGTAACTTCGACTTCATCTTGGTTGCAAGGGCTATAATGGTTATGATAGAAGTGTATCTAGCTACAGGAGAAAACGTCTCTTCATAGTCAATGCCTTCATTTTGAGAAAATCCACGAGCTACAGACCTTGCTTTATATTTCTTAATACTTCCATCGGCAGCATGTTTTATCTTGTATAGCCATTTGGAAGATACCACATCTTTGCTCTTCAGTCTGGGAACTATTTCCCATACATCATTCTTTATAATGGATTGGTATTCTTTTGGCATGGCATCTGCCCATTGTTTCTTCTGAATGGTTTCTTAAAAGCAAGTAGGGTCCTTCTCTAAGATATCAAACATCAAATCCATATCGTTGGAGAATGGCTTGGGTTTCTTGACTTGTCTCATGGTACCTTTTGGGGCACCATACTTCTCTCCATCTTGAATAAGTTCCCTCACCCAAGCTGACTTTTTCTTGTGAGAGATCGTCATCTGAGGAGGTTCTTGAGATTATATCATATCATGATCTTCATGAATCTCATCATAAGGGGAAACTATGACTTCCCTGACAGGTTCTGCAACTCTGGGAGCTATAGGCTCTTCTTCATATACTTCTTCAAGTTGGCATCTTCTTGATTTCTTGAGTGTTGCATCTTCATCAAAGGTTACATCTTTGTTGATCTCAATGTGATGGTAACCTGGTATATAAATTTTGAAGGCCTTTGAGACCTCACAGTATCCAACAAATATTCCCTTCTTTCCTGAAGGGTCCAACTTGGTTCTCTTCTCTTTCAAAATGTGTACAAACACTGGACAACCAATTATCTTGAGATGGCTTACTTTTGGCTTCTTTCTGGAGAACATTTATTCGAGGGTTTTGAACCCAAGTGCACTGTGGGATAAAAAAATTTGTACATACATTGTTGTCCTTGTTGCTTCTACCCATAAGTGCATTGGAAGATCTTGATCATGGATCATAGTCTTCACAACTTCCATTATAGTTATGTTCTTCCTTTCTGCTACACCATTTTGTTGAGGATTGTAGGGAGTGGTGAGCTCCCTCTTAATCCCAACATCTTTACAAAATTTTACAAACTCTTTTGAGGTGTATTCTCATCCATTATCTGACCTGAGTGTCTTGATCTTTCTTTCAGAAAGATTCTCTATCAAGGCTTTGAATTCCTTGAATTTTCCAAACACTTCATCTTTTGATTTCAAGAAGTAAACCCAAGTCTTGCGAGAATAGTCATCAATAAATGATACATAGTATACATACCCACTAATGGAGGTTGATGGCATTGGGCCACATACATCTGAGTGGATGAGTTATAAGACTCCTTCTGCTTCACTGTCGCTCTTCGGGAAAGGGTTCTTGATGTTCTTTCCTTGTGCACATCCATTGCACACACCTTCACGGTCAACCTTGAATTCTGGTAGACCTATAACTGCCTTGCTCACATATGGTAATGCTTTGTAGTTGATGTGAGCTATTCTTCTATGCCAAAGTTCACATGGACTCTCAGTGGAGTGTGTCAAGGCTGCTTTTGAGTGAAATTTTAATTTATACAGGCCACCTTCTTCTATTACAATAAAAATTGCATCTTCTATGGTTTTTCCTTTAGGCCACATGAGGACTTCACCATCCATGAATGCAACCCTGAAGCCTTTCTGATCTAAAGCTGAGATAGAAAGCAAGTTCTTTGTAAAACCTGGTACATATAGAACATCCTTCATTTTCATTGGCGTCCCTGAATCAAGCTTGTAATTGGACTCTCCCACTCCTTTGATAGGGTACTAATAATCATCTCCAAGTGTAACTTTCTAGGTAAAGTTATTTTCGGTAAGGCTAGAGAGAATGTCTCTCTGACCTGTCATGTGCTTGGAAGCACCACTATCTATGAGTCAAGTGTCCTCTCTAGGTGACACTGATCCTGAGAGGGCAGAGACTAAGACATAGTCTTCAATCTTTTCTTTAAACATCTTCGTGGGTGGTTCTTCATTGTCAATTGCATGGGCATGGTGCCTTTTGTTTCTCTTCTTGTAGTCTTCTCTTCTAAGTAGACAATTCTTAGAAATATGCCCCATCTTTTCACAATGGTAACATTGCTAGGATGAGAAATCATTTTCTCTTCTTTGACCTTTCTGAAACTTCCGGAATCTCCTTGGAGTGTGAGATTCTTTATGAGAATGATTGAATCTATTTAGGGAGTGAGATTCCTCATGTAGGTGGGTCTCTTTCTTGAAGGAATACATTTTCTTTCCTCCTTTAGAATGAGAATCTAGGACTTGATCTTCATCCCTTGAAAGTAATGCTTCTCGGTTAGCTGCTCTTGCTTCTTCTTGGACACATTCTTCCCAAAGACTATCAAATTGTAGTTTTTTCCTTTCCGGCACAAATAGTTTGGATGAAGGCATCCCAAGGTCTTGTGAGACCATTAAGAGATGGTAAGATGAGTTTATCTTCATCCAAGTTGTCTCCAATTTCTTCTAGTTGTTCCTTAAATTGAGAAACTCTAGAGAAGTAGTCATGTATGGTTTCTCCTTTCTGCATCTTTGTATTCTTGAGTTGGTTTCTTAGATTCATCTTCCGGTTGATATTCTTTCCTTCATACATCCTGGTTAGGGAATCAAACATTTATTTTGGAGTATTCTTGGAACCCACTTGAGGGATAAAGTGATCTTTAATAGAGTCTGCAATGATTCTTTTGGCCCTAACCATATCCTTCTGGTACTTTTCTTTAGTTGTATCATATGTAGGTTCTGGTACATTTTCCTTAATAAATCTTGAAATATCATTCTCTTCAAGAATGAGTGAAATCCTATACTTCCAGGCACAGAAGTTATCTACACCTTCTAACTTTTCAACAAGCTTAGTGCTTGCAGACATCTTGACCTGCAGCTGGGAAAATGACCAAAAAATGAAAGTGCTTAGAAATTAAGTTTTAACTTACCAGGAGGTGTGCTTGGCTGAGGCAATTAGGCTGGTGCAGTTAGATTTCAGAAAATCCAAATTTTACCCTTTCAAATTTGACCTGTGGAAATCTGGACTGGTACTTCTGGTACTGGTTCTGGTTTTCTGGTAACAGTGAAAACTAGGGTTTTACTTTATGGGAGTTATGTCCACTGGAAAGTGCGCTCAAGCTGCCAATGAGTTCGCTAGGCTAGGGCACACTTCCTTGATGAATTTTAGGCTAAAATTCCTCTCCAATAAAAAGCCCTAATTTTCTTATACGACAACAATGACATTTTTTCTTATTCAATGAAAGGTGTTCTCTTCACTTTAGCTCTGAAACCATGTTAATTTTATAGCAACTATTAAGTTTATTTTCAATTTACTAGATAACAATAACATAGATAGGATCACTGAAAGAAACACAATCACAAGACACACAACATTTATCCTGGGAAACCCTCATGGGGGAGAAAACCCAACAAAAACTTCCTTAATATAGATAGCCAATACAATGACAAGACAATAAACCAAAACACTAGAGAATATCCAACATTGAGCAATGTGCCTCTCTCTTCCTTCTTCTCCCAACTGCAGCTCTCCAAACTTACGCACTTGATGAGTGAATGAGAGTGAGTGAACAAATGAGGCGCTGGCCTCCTTTATTTATACTAGCTGGCAGGCGCTGGAAAGGTGTCTCTTCACTGGGCAGGGCCGACTTCTCTTCTTAGTGGTTAAAACCACTTTAATTAGGCCTGGGGGGCGACTTCTTAATTAGCATAATATAATTAGGGTTTGACCAAACCTCAAAAGGGGATTTGGTCAAGTACAAAACCCGACATGATCAATCCACAAAAGGGGATTGATCTGATGAATAATAACTCAATAATAAATAGAATACTCTATGCAGTTACAATATTTCAACAGAAATATGGTTGGTCAAAAGTGAAGTTTATCTACTAATTAACTATGCTAAATAAATGATGCCATTGAAAAATTAATTATATAGTTTGGGGATTGCACAACTTTCTTTCTTTGACTTTATTGTCATTTTGATGAAATCCAAGTATTAATTTTGTTCTTGTTGAATTTTAACTACAATGTGAGTAATACCTACTAAATTTGACATTAACAAATGCAAAAATATATATACAACTCTATGTTTTACTCGTATATCAATGATATCCAAAAACACCAATAATCTAAATTCTTGCAACTAATTTCACGTTTGATGTTTATAAACTGCATTGATTCCAATACACCCATGAAATGTAATATGAAGCATTCTATCAATAAATTTTGATATTATTCGAAATTAATATCAATTCCCATATAATGGGAAAAAAAAATGGAACTTGCATATTGAAACACAACAAAACCAAGCTATTTGTAAGACCTTGTAAAAATACAAGGATGATAAAATTATATATATTTGTTGGTATGTGCAAGTGCAACTTTTGGAAAATCAGAAAAATGAAGGATTGAAGATTGATGTATACATATTATTAAATGATAGAAATGTTGTTGCAGCCTTTAGCTTAACTTTTCCTGGGCCAACACTTCACATATTTATCTTTTCAAAACTCCAATTAGTGATATGTCACTCATCATTACAATCTTATTTTTCCTTGGATCTATAACAAATGATGTCACTTCCAGTTTTTATATGTGTTTTCTGACTTTATTAGCATAAATTATAGCAGTGCAATGAGACTTTCAATACCAATACTTATACAACACGATAAAAATCATAAAGAGCATATATACAATCTTTATATACTCTAAGAAGCATATATACAATCTTTATATACTCTAAGGATGAATGATTCCTCTACACAATATTAATATTAATGACCATGGGTGTAGCTACAAATAGTGCATCTTTGGTTTCTATAAGAGCTTTGCTTCTTCTAATAATCTAACCTATATTCTCATGATTATATATCATGCTAGCATCCACCCTAAATATTTATGGGATAAACATGCATAGAACATAAAACATTTAAGCAAACATGACCTCTTGGATCACTTATGGGTCCAATGATGGTGGTGAGACACTTGTCTAGTTTAGCAAAAATAGACAACAAAGGCACTCTTTACAAAATGGATTGATTGGCTACGTATTTAATAGGTCCCACCCAAAAAAAAAAGTGCCTATAAGAAGAAAGTACACTTTTACTCAAAATAAGTATAGCATCCAAATAAAGCTACTTTTAATGAAATAAGAATTATTTGCTAATATTTTCTATAGATAGAGTTTACAAATTTAAAAGATTAAAATAAGAATTATTTGCTAATATTTTCTATAGATAGAGTTTACAAATTTAAAATATTTAGTGTTATTTTAGTAGGGGTAAACCTTTTTTTTTCCAAGGGAGGGGGGGGAGGTTGGTGGGGTAGGGGTGGCGGTGGTTAGGAAGCCCGGCACTACATCATCGTGATAAAGCCTACTTAAATGTGGGGATTGTCAAAATTGGCCAACTCATATACATGACTTGGAGATTTATGCCTATTAGAGTTTAAATCTAGGTCATTATTATGGTAAAACCCCATCTTAACCACTAGATCATAACCAAAGAGATAGAAATGTTTGGTGTTCTTACCACTTAGCTATTGGTTATTTTACATCATGTTCGTAAGTTGTATATTAATACTTGCATTGAGAGGTGCATTTTACTATCTAGTATAGGTAGATTGTCATGAATGATTGAGTGCAATGTTGATGCCACATCTACTTCTAACATATAAAAAGCTAGATTGTCATGAATGATTGAGTGCAATGTTGATGCCACATCTACTTCTAACATATAAAAAGCAATGCATTTTAATAATATTATTATTTAGATGGTCATTTTAACAAGTTAAATAACTATATATAAACCAACATAGATCAATCTTAACTTCAATGTAGAAATTTTGAAAATCCACCTTATTTGAAATTTCCACATCACTTTTATGGGGCCATAGATCTACTTGATAGATTTTTTAATGTTAGTGCTTAAACCAATTTCTTCAAAAACCTTGCAAGAAACTTTAAGTATGCCCAACACTACATCTAGGCAAACTCAATCATGTAGACACCAAAGAGACTTCAAACATATATCATTTCGGAAACCATTAGGGCAAGATCTATCTCAATAAATAGATTCAAAAGTACTTCAATTATAGTGGAAATATAACATCAACAAATCTGATCTGAAAGTTTCATCAAGCATACTAAAACAACATAAAATTCAACCTTATTTTCATAATAAATTAACATCCTAAATAGACATGGGACTTGCTCAATACGTCAGACAATTAGATTTTCAATCACAAATTCAGAACAACAGTGGTACACTTTATATTAGCATAGCAATGCAGATAAGGTACAATACCTTTGATCATCCCAAGCTAGTACAACAAGTAATTTTTGCTCATCCTATGCAAGGACTCTTCAGTGCATCCCAAACCTTAGCTAAGACTTCCACAATCACCATGAACCCTAACTAGTGACATAAAGGCTAAGAAAGGTATTGCACCGAGCTCTATAAGCCAATCCTTGGAGCTTTTGAATAAACTAGCATCAAATGTCAAACTCAAATATCTCCCACTTGCATCACGCAAGCTATCAAGGAGATTTCCACATTTGCATACCACAAGCTTTAGTACACAACACTTTCATCTCACAAGACAAGGGGCCCTAGCACTAGCATCCCACAAGCATTAATCCTTGTTATAAGAGTATTACATGATTTTCCAAGAAACTTGAAATAGATATCATTACACCATTTATCAATATCTAAGACATAAATTAGTCATTTATAACAAAGACACACTCCACCCTTTATATAGACTAAGGTGAGGGATTGCAACAATAAAACATGGATTAATTCCACAAGCAACCTTAGGCTAAGTCAACAAACAAAGCCCCAAATGGAGCACTCCTCGAAGCAAGGTGTCCCCATCTCACACTAGGGTTTGTCAAATGCCCAAGGTGGTGTGCCCTCCAAGACAAGTGTCCACATGTCAAGCGCTCCTCCTCTAATATGGTGTCCCTTCCAATCAAAGGATTCTCAACTCAAGTGTTTCTCCTCAAACTATCAAACTATGTGTAAGGTGGTTGCATGCTCTTAGGGCCAAACACCCATCATCCTTAATAGGTGTGTCTTTGTAGAAGATGTCAGATATGCCACATGTGCTAATGATCACATCAAAAAGTGCATCTCCTTAGCATCGATACTAACTCAAAAATACACCTAATCTAATCTTACCAAATGTAAGTCACAAAATTAAATAAAGGGGCTAGGAGACCACAAGCCTTTCACATCCCTTAAATCTCTCTCTTAGTTAGGTGAAAACACTTTTGTAGCAACCAATAGTTGTTCAAAAACACAGGTATTCCAACAGAGGATGAACACCTTCAGTAACCACTCACACAACCATATCAAAGATCAACACACCGATGTTTTGACGTGATAAAACCCCTATGGGGAAACATCCATGACCCTAGCCAATTCGACCACTTGGAGTAGTTTATTAATGCAAAAGAAAAATATTACAGAGAGATTTTACAAGATATTTTCTCACAATCGATCATCAGCAAATGACCCTCCATGCTCTTTAAATAGAGATCATGGATCAATCGAGTGCTAAGTCATGGATGAATGTAGTCGTTAAGATCGAGGAGAATATGAACCGTCGGATCACTCTATGTCGAGAACATATCATGACCGTCGGATTTCCTAACTACAAATGCATACTAATGCATACTAAAGAAACACACTTTTACCTTACGACATATTAGACCAAGTAAATCTTAACTACCTCCTAAGTGTCTAAATATCCTAACATCCCCCCTTAAGAACAACTCAGGATAGGATTGAAGGATTTACAATAGTGACACAATAGGAGAATGAAGGAGGAATTAGAGCCTATCCCCCCTTAATGACAACTTCTTGAACTCCTAACATAGATCGAAGTTTGGAAAATTTTGCTTCGGTAAGAGACTTTGTGAAAATGTCTGCAACTTGATCTTGTGTAGGGAAAAAGAGCACTTCAATAACTTGATCATGAATGCGCTTTCTGATGAAGTACATGTGTAGCTCGATGTGTTTGTTGTGCTGATGTTGAACTGGGTATTTAGCGAGCTTGATGGCACTCTGATTGTCGCACCAAAGGTTGGTCAGATGTTGTTGCTGGAATCCAAACTCTGAAAGGATCTGTCAAAGCCACAAGGCTTCCTGACTTGCATTTACCATTGCTCAGTACTCTGCTTTTGTTGAAGAAAGTGAAATAGTTTGTTGTTTCTTACAGGCCCAAGTGACAGCTCCTGAACCAAGGCTGAAAACATAACCTACAGTAGACTTCCGATCATCAGGGTCGTCGGCCCAATCTGAATCAATGAAACCAACCAATAAAGGAGTCCCCCCTGAATTGTAATGTATCTCAAACTGAACTATACCCCGGACATACCGAAGTATCCTTTTAGATGATTTCCAATGGTTTTCATGGGGTGTTTGCATATACCGGAAAACAAGACCAACAACAAAGGAAAGATCAGGACATGTATGAGTCAAGTATAAGAGGCTACCAACTAACTGATGGTACAAGGTGACATCGACTTCAGGATAATTACAGGTGGCAGCAAGCTTGACTCCAGACTAGAAGGGAGAAGGGGTTGGCTTACAATCTTCCATGTGAAAGCCACGAAGAAGGTCACAAGAATACTTAGACTGGGAAAGAAAAATTCCTTCGTTGGTTTGCAAAACTTGGAGGCCAAGGAAATAATGCAAAAATCCTAAGTCTGCCATTTCAAATTTCTTCTTAAGGTTGGTTTTCACATGGTTTAAAAGTTTTCAGTCACTACCAGTAAGGATAAGGTCATCAACATAAAGGACAAGCATTATGAGATGGCTTCCTACATTCTTGGTATAGACATTAGGATCAGAATGGAATCTAGAAAAACTGGTGTCAATAAGAAAGATGTCAATTTTGGCATACCAAGCTCGGGGAGATAACTTAAGACCATAAAGATATTTCTTAAGGCGTTAAACAAGGCTAGAGTCATTATGGACATAGCCAAGAGGTTGTTCCATGTAGATTTCTTCTTTCAAATCCCCATGCAAGAAGGCAAATTTAACATCCATCTGATGGACCTTCCATTTATGTGAGGCAACAAGGGCAAGAACAAGGCGGATGGAATTCATTTTGGCTACAGGGGCAAAGGTTTCATTATAGTCAATTCCTTCAACTTGGGAAAATCCTTTGGAAACTAACCGAGCCTCACGTCTTTCAACACTTCCATATTATGTATAACTAGTTATGTAGACCCATTTACATCTGACAAGTTTTCTTACTTTTGGAAGAGGTACAAGATCCCAAGTATCGTTTGCCATTAAATAATGATACTCTTCATTCATTGTTGTATCCCAATCTGGACGACATGAAGCTTTTGCAAATGTCTTTGGATCATGAGTCTCTGAAACTTCAGCCAAAAGAGAAGAGGCTCGCTGGAACTAAGAACATGTCCGATGTTGATCTGAAGGATCATCGACAAGATCACCATTTGCTTCTCATGTTGAAAAGACCCATCTAGGAAGCGGTGGTGTTGGCATTGGTTTAGGTTCAATGGACTCATCCGGAGGAAGGTGAGCAGGTGGAGGTGAATTTTCATCCTCATTGTCATCATCTAAAGGAGAAACCATAATAGGAACAGAAGAAGGCACAAATGTTGAAGATGGATCGCAAGACGAAGAAGGCACAATCGTCGAATTAGGGTTGCAACCCAAGAGATTTTCATCAAATTTAACATCTCTTCTAATAATAATTTCATTACAATGTGGTTTAAGAAGTTTGTAACCTTTGACATCTTCAGAATAACCAACAAATATACACTTCTCACTTTAAGGTTGCAATGCTTTCTTTTCTCATCAAGAATGTGAGGCCATGCTATACTGCCAGATACATAGAAGTGACTTACATCTGCTTTAATTTTAGTCCATGCTTCTTCTAGTGTCATATTTTTAAGAGCCTTTGTGGCAGTGCGATTTACTATGTAATTTGCAGAGTTGATGGCTTATGCCCAATACTTTATACTTAATCTCTTAGATTGGATAATGCAATTAGCCATTTATTTTAATGTGTCGTTCTTTCTCTCAGCAACACCATTTTGTTGTGGTGTATATGGAACATTGTGTTGAATTTGGATGCCCTATGTAGTGCAGTAACTTGTAAAATTATTGTTCATGTATTCGCCTCCATTATATGTTCTTAACCTTTGAATTTGATGTCCAACTTGCTTTTCTACAAGGTCCTTGTGGGTCAAAAACTTCGCTCTTAAGTTTTAAGAAGTAAACCCAAGTACGTTTGGAAAAGTCATCAATGAAATTTAAGAAATACTTGCACCTAGGAAAAGAAGGAGAAGAAAGTGGACCACACAAGTCACTCGGAACAAGCTGCAAAGGGCCTGAGGCGTGCCAAGAGGCACGTTTGTCAAAATTGTCCCGATGATGTTTGTCAAGAACACAACCTGCACAGACACCATCTCTGCATGAAACAAGAGGAATACCAATCACCATATGTTGATTACATAGTTGTTGCAATAAGCGATAGTTTAGATGACCAAACCGCTCATGCCGAAGTTTGCTCAAGTCGTCACTATGACCAACAAAAACTGATGGAAAAGATGATGACCCAAAGTTGTCAAACTTGTACAACCTGGTAATATCATCAACAATTCTAGTTGCAAGAACATGCTTAGGATCTTTTAGATCCTTGATTAGAACTTGGTGAGGTGAACACTCTACGGTTTTACCTTCACCTGAATGAGTGATTTGATATATTGATAAAAGGTTACAAGAAAGAATTGGAACACATAATAAATCATTGAAATGACCAATATCTACTTGAATTGTTCCAGATCCTACAACACTAAGAGATCTATCATCACCAACAAATATTTTCTTGGTGTTACATTCATTTAGAGCAGAAAATGTGGCTTTATCCTTAGCCATATGATAAGATGCTCCATAATCAATAAGCCACTCATCAGAAGAAGTAGTAGAAGTTCCATTGAAGGAGAAACCAGAAGCCAAAACTGCATGTCCATGAGAAAAATAAGAAGTGGTAGTAGAATCAATATTGATGTTGTGCTTCTTCATCGTTGTTTCTAAAGTTGTCATCTTCTTGAAACATTTGGACTCATCATGACCATCTTTCCCACAAAAGTTGTAATGTCTATCAGTCTTCTTATTTTTAGATTTTGCTCCTTTGTCACCATTAGGAGTTGAAGTTGTCTGAGTGGGTTTGGGACCCTTGTTTTGCTTGTTGTTGTGGCAAGGATGTTACTTCTTGGGATTATTGGGTTTATCTTTCTGTTGGGCGACTAAAACTTTGTTGGAGGTACCTACAGTGTTGATCACTCCAAGTTGTACAATCTTATTCTGCTCTCTAATCAAAGCATCACAAAAGGACTCAAGAGTGGGTTTTTTATAAGCTTTCCCTAGAGCCTCTATCATGGCATAAAAGGTAGATACAAACACAGAATATGCACTACCTAGATTAGAAAGAATAATATAGATGCAACGCTCTTCCTCCAGCTTTATGGTACACTCTTCACATAAAATTCTAAGTGTTTTAAACTTAGATAGATAGTCTTCAATGCAAGAAAAATAATTTGGACTTAAAGTCAATATTTGATTTTCTAATTGATGTGCTCGAATAATATTGTGTTTACCAAACACATATTCAAGCTTTTCCCAAGCTTCATCGGGGTCATCAATTTCTTGAAGGTGGAACCTTAAGTCAAGAGAGATGGACATTCGATCAGTCCACGTGCTTCATCATTCCTATTAGCCCATTTGACTTTATTTTCATCATCAGTGGGTTATTTTTCCTTTCCCAAGGTAATCCGGTATAGACCTTTACTTCTTAATAAATCCTCCATATGGTATTTCCATTGGAAGTAGTTGGTGTTGGTAAGGAAAAGATCAATGGAAGAAGCCATATTAAATATGTAGATAATATGGATTTAAAAAACTGAAACTGATGAGATGAGTGGAAAGATCTCGAAAAATTAGGCGGTTTTAAAAAAATAGACTTCGGATGTGAAAGTTATGCCCTCACTTTTACAAATAAGTTGTTTTATGAAGTGACCCACTTTTATAAAAAGAAGCGGGGATCACTTTTACAATGAAGTTACTTTATAAAACAAAGTTGCATGCAAAATAAATAACTTTTAAAATAAAATATTAAAGCTACTTATAGTGATTCACTTTTATACTTGAAGTGAAATACACTTTACAATGGATGCATGAACTTTTCCAAAAAAAGTAACAAAAAAAAAGACTTGAACTCAAGACCTCTTACTTAATAAGGCAATTTTTAACCAAGTGAGCTAGCAAAACATATTGTAACATTTAGAAAGAGGATTGTTGTTGGTGTTGTTGCTGTTGTTGGAGAGCGTGTTTTTTGTTGTTTTTGTTGGAGAGCGTGCTCATAAAAAACTATTTTCACACAAAAAAAAAACTTTTCTTCTCGATGACAACAAGGGTTAGATATCGGTTAGTTTACTCAGAAAATGCACATTTTCCTATTTGTTTCTGATTTGCCGAGATCACACAGGGCACGAGACAAAGAGCATATGCAGACCTAAAAGAGTAGCAACCCAGAAACAAACAATATAAAACTGAAATAATACTCTGCAAAAAAAATTAAAAGGGCGTATTCAAGCTTTATACCCCCGGATCTGACTAAAATGGTCGTATTTTAGGTAAACGAAAAACTTTTCGAGTGAAACGAAAAGTGTTCCCAGCTGAAACGAGCACTCTGAGTGCAATGGAATAGTCCTCTCAACCTAGAAATGTATGGAAATGGAAGAAACCAAAGATGAGGCAACTCGGCTTCACAATCTTGATCTACAACGGGAGCGAGAATTCAAACAGGCTCTGATACCATGTTCGACAACACATGTATTCCAACAAAGGATTAAAACCTTCAGTAACCACTCACACAACCATATCAAATATCAACACATCGATGTTTTGACGTGGTAAAACCCATACGGGGAAACATCCACGACGTTGGGTAGCGGAAGCAAAATAGAGCATAAACAAGCAATAAACCGAGAACAACAATCCCACAATCTAACACAATGATTTATGTGGAAACCTAATCCGGGAAAAAACCATGGGCAATGATAATCGATATTTTTATTATTCAAGGAGAATTACAATAGCCACTACAGGCATACAACCATCCTCTCCTCTCATACACACAACACCTCAGTATTGCGTCTTTCTCTCACACACTCACTAAACACATTTCACTCTCACCTTTGTGGGTATGCTCGTATATATAGCATCTCTCAAACAGTTAGACTAATTGATTATAATTAGATCCACCAGTTCACAATCTTTTCACAGAAGAGTGCATGCATGCACATTCCTAATATAGTTGCATGCATGTGCATGTGACCACATGGGAAATTCATTGGCATGTTTCCAATAATCTCCACCTTGATAACAATTTACCTGATATATCATGCCATTAATTCATCGCCTTTTATGCAAGCCAAGAGAATCCAAACACCATCACAGCTCTGCAACTTCTCTAACAATATCATCACGTGAACATGCCTGAACTATTCACTCCGGTATGGACCATTATGCCTCCATCAGTAACATGTCTAATAAATTGATGCACTTGTTCCATTTTGATACGTTGAACCTTTAGTCAAATGCACAACACTTTGACCACCACAGAACACCACATCCTGTACCTATCCAAACTTACCCAATAGATCCTTGCATTCTTGCAAGACATAATGTGAGGTAGGTCTCCTCTTCTCCAAATCTCATGAATCATAACCACAGACTAAATCACTACAACCATTGTAGGTGATACTTGTGCTCCTGTGTTTGAAGCACCCATTTCCATGCTCTTCGCCTAGTTTTGTCATGTGTCTACTAACAACACCAACTACATGTGAAATGGTGACCATTTCCCATCGCAATCATCAAACTTCCTACTAGCATACAATACTTTAGACCTATAACCCTTTTCTTCTTCATCAGTTAGGACATAAACCTGAAGAAAACTTACAATGGAAAGCCAAAGGGATTTTACCGGTTTCACATTATTCATACCAAATTTCATGAGTATCTTCACCACATACTTCTGTTGTGATAACCAAGCTTACCATATTTCATGTCTCTATGTATTTCCATGCCCAAGATATATTTTGCTGCTCCCAGATCCTTCATAACAAATGTCCTAACCAACTGAGTCAACCTGTTGATTTCATACATACTTGTGCTTGAAACAAGCATAACATATAACACCAAGATAATGAATATACCATAAACACAATGGTTATACTCACTTCTTGTAAAATTTGGCTCATCGTGAAGGAATCAAACATCTTGTATCATTTTCCTAGCATGCTTTAGGCCATACAATGATTCTTGAGTTTGCAAACAAATCTTCTGTTGCGATTCCGAACTAACCGTTTTGGTTGTTCCAAATACATCCCCTTATCCAAAAAACTCCATGTAAAGCAATTTTAACATTTAGTTGTACTAACACAACTAGTGTTAACACAACATGAATAGAAACAAGCTTTTAACAACTAGTGAGAAACTTTCATAGAAATCAATACCTTCCAAATACCCTTCTACTACCAGTCATGCTTTGAACCTTTTGTCTTTTACTATGTTTGATTTTATAAAAGGAGATTCATCAAACACTGCATCTTTGTCCATGATGATTCTATGGGTAGTAGGATCCCACAATATACATCCCTTAACATCATCACCTTATCAAAGATCTACATGTTTGATCTGGGTCCTACTTAGAATGTTGATAAAAACATAAGTATCACAACCGAATAATTTCACATTTGAGTAATTATCAGATGACATGTTCATACCTCTTCTGGAATCTTCCTGTCTTTTGCAACCGATCATGATCAAGTTACCAGATAACACAATTTCTTTTGTCCACAACTATTGTTGCAACTTGGCATTACTAAACATGCCTATTTGATCCTAGCTTCCTTACAATACTTTCCAAGTTCCATGGATATGAACCTACCTTCATCATATATTCTCAAACACTTGATTGACCTACCAACACATCAGCCTTTCTACAGACCCACCTTTCTAACCTAGACACACTGCTCCACCTCGAAATTTGCATTCAAACAACTTTGACCAAATCTGGCCAAACCAACCCAAGTGAACCTTTGTCGCTCACCTCCAGGGACTTTACACTGGAGTCTTAGTGCTCCACCTTAACATGAACATTCCCTTGACCAAATCCAACCAAGTCGGCCAAGTAAGCCTTCACAACTTACCTCCAGGCCCATTTACAATGGATTTCACCAAGCCTTTATAGGCTTCATTACATGCAATCCATGGACACAATACCACAGGATACCCAAAAAACATGGACCCGAAAAAACCACCTGCTTTGACCTAAAAAATCAAATTTAACTCATTAACTCTTTTACTGAGCCAAGGTTAACCCAACATACATGCCCCCCCCTCCCCCCTCCCTACTACATATTCAATCTACCTAAACTACATCTAGACTTTCCATAGGTGACTTGATAAACCGGGGGTACGCATGCCTATCCAAGTCTTACAGACATATGCCCATTTACATGCAATCAATAATTTTTACAACTCCAAAGTAAATACATTTATTATTATTATTATTATTTCACGGTGACTCAACCATCACCGCCCTGCACCTTCTATGTGAAAACAGGTGGTGAGACACAACGGACAGACAAAACTTCATCAACCATACTTGTAGCTGAGTTTGCTTCTTTTGTGGAGTCCTCTTTGGATGTTTGTTGTCTTTTCCAACAATCCTTCTTGAGATGTCCATATTTGCCACACAACCAACATTTTCCCTTACCCTTACTGTCTTTTGACATAGACCTAGATGTACCTTTATGATCTTTCCCTCCTTCTGTAGATCGATCTCTGAACACCATTGCTTCTTTTGTTGAAGTTTCCTTACTGGATCTTTTTCTCATCTCCTCAGACAACAAAGCTCCTGCAATAGTGTCATAATCAATGGCATATGTTGATCTAAACCACATAGTTGTGCCCAGATGATCCCAAGACTCAAGAAACGAACACAGTAGCATAACCGCCTTGTCCTCATCTTCGTACCTTACGTCCATACTCGATAATTGACAAATTGGAGTATTGAAAACATTCAAGTGATCAGCAATTTTCGTACCTTCTTTCATCTGTAAGTTGTACAATTGTCTCTTCAAGAAGATTATGTTCATCAAGGACTTTGTCATATACAGATTCTCCAATCTGTTCCAAAAACCTGTTGTTGTCTCCTCTTCAACGATGTTAAACAACACTTCATCTGCCAAACACAAACGAATGGTACTGAGGGCTCTTGCATCCAAATCTTCCCAATCCTCGTCTGTCATGCTTGTCGGTTTCTTTATCTTTCCATCCAATGCCTTTTGCAATCCTTGTTGCACAAGAAGATCCTGCATCTTGAGCTTCCATAGTGCAAAGCTATTCTTGTTGTTGAATTTCTCCACCTCAAACTTAGAACTCTGCACTTTCTCCATTAACAAAAAAACACCAAAATCACTGCTTATAAAACCAAGTCTTCTTAATATGGAGGAATAATGGTATTTCAAGGTTGAACACCAAAATATTTATATTTAAGTAAAAGGTTTAATATACAAACCACATATATTTCACATTTGTGCTTTAAATCCTTTAAAAAATAAATATATCCACCTCACTTTTTATTAAAACATCCTCCACTTACTTTAAATGACCAAAGCGTTACTTTTTGAATGGAACTCAATAAAAAATTTGCTTTCATACCTCGTTGAACTTTCAAACCTCACATAACAGACAAACCGTTGTTATAGCTCGTAAGTTAATGCACATACCTCGTGCTTTGTATGCATATGAACTTCAATATTAAATGACCTTCAATATTAAATGACCTTCAATGATTTTACAACGAGATCACTCCATGACTTTCCCGTGATCACTCCACCTCAAGTTTCATGGGTATCGCACCCTCCCAAAAGTTGCAGAAAACGATGATAACAGGCTTGTTGCCTTCATCACGGTTCCAACGTAGAGAGCGAGGATCATGAGGTATCTCTCCTGTCGCAGCGACTGGCCAAAAAACAACGCCCTTGCTCCATCCTTAGCACACAAATCGAGCTCTTCCAACAGGTTCGTCTCTACCTTAGTTCACGTAGATCCGTTCAGCTAGGCTCAACTCATATGCTCTGATATTCAGTGACCAGATTCTCTTTTTATTCGCTTTCAGATCCTTCAACTTTGCGCTCTGATACAACTTGTTGGGAAGCGGAAGCAAAACAGAGCATAAACAAGCAATAAATCGAGAAAAACAATCCCACAATCTAACACAGTGATTTACGTGGAAACCCAATGCGGGAAAAAACCACGGGCAATGATAATCGGTATTCTTATTATTCAACGGAGAATTACAATAGCCACTACAGGCCTACAACCATCCTCTCCTTTCATACACACAACACCTCAGTATTGCGTCTTGCTCTCTCACACTCACTACACACATAGCACTCTCGCATCTATGGGTATGCTCGTATATATAGCATCTCTCAAATAGTTAGACTAAATGATTATAATTAGATCCACCAATTACACAATCTGTTCACAGAAGAGTGCATGCATGTGCATGTGACCGCATGGGAAATTCGTTGACATGTTTCCAACACACGGCCCCAGCCAACGCAACCACTTGGAGCAGTTTATTAATGAAAAAGAAAAATATTACAGAGAGATTTTACAAGAGAGTTTCTCACAATCTATCATCGACAAATGACCCTCCATGCTCTTTAAATAGAGATCATGGACCAATCGAGTGTTAAGCCATGGATCAATGTAGTCGTTAAGATCGAGGAGAATATGAACCGTCGGATCACTCTATGTCGGGAACATATCGTGACCGTCGGATTTCCTAACTACAAATGCATACTAATACATATTAAATAAACACACTAATAAACACACTTTTACCTAACGATACATTAGACCAAGTAGATCTTAACTAACTCCTAAGTGTCTAAATATCCTAACAATAGTTAGCACTCTCTCTTTATGATGACAATATTTTCTCCTACACTAGTGTTCTCCCTCTATACCTCAATCGTACCATCATCCTACAAATCCAAGTCTCATGTAGTTTGGATTTGTCTCCCAAAAATCATTCCCCTCCATCATGACATCACCTACACACATTCTAGAAGACTATAAGGCTTGCTAATAGAAGAAGTCAATACAACATGGTTGCCAAATATCTTACTAGGAATAATTTCGACAATTCAGGTTTTAGGTGCTCGTACATACTTCTATGCATCCTATAATGTCTCATTGATCCATATCAACTTCTAGTGGGCTAAAGGAGAGGGTCAGGAGGCATACTTTCCTTGTTCCTCTTTGACCAAATCTAGATATAAGTCTTCTTTTATTCCTATACCATATTCTAGAACAACAACCTTTTCACTTCCTTCACTTGCCGAAGGAGATATCTATGATCTCAAGGACAACACATCCTCATCAAACTTTAGATCTCTCCTAACCATTGTCTTTCGTTGAGCTAGAAACTAGATTTGGGAAGCTTAGGAAGTCTCATTTTATTAAAAAAAATACCCTTGATACATGAGGGTTCCAACTTGGTATTTTTCTCATCAAGAACATGAATATAAATTGGACTACCAAAGACATGAAAATGTGATACCTCGAGTTTCTCACTAGTAAATGCTTCCTTTAGTGGCTTGTCCCTTAGAATCATATGAGGACATCTATTCAAAATATAAGTTGTTGTATTGCACACCTTTACCAAAAGACACATGGGAAAATACATGTCATGGATTTAGTCCTTAGAAGTCTCAACAATAGATATGATATTTCTCTTAAAAACCCCATTCTATTGTAGGTTGTAGGGCATTGTTAACTCTCTCTTGATCCCCGCTTCACTCCAAGAAAGAAAATCAAACTTCTTGAAGGTATACTCACCTCCATTATTTGAACAAAGCATTTTTATCTTCTTCCTTGTTCGATTTTCAACAAGGCCTTGAACTATGTGAACTTATTGAATAGTTCATCCTTAGTCTTCATAAAATAAATCAAGGTCTTATGCAAGAAATCATCAATGAAAGTAACATAGTACATATTACCCTTCAAAGAAGAGGAAGTCATAGGTCCACATACATACAAATATATTAACTTGAGAATCTCTCTCGATCTCTACTTATTGCATGGAAAAGAAGCAATGGTATACTCCTTTCTTGATCTTGAAGTTTGACAATCCCCGCACCATGTTCTTCAAGAGTGGAAGTGCTCCATGGTGTAAGTGACCAAAGCACCTATGCCAAATATCATAATACAAATTGTCATTGGTATGCATTAGAGCACCATGGTTCATTGGATCTTCTTCTAGTCTATAAATACCACTAACTTGAACCCCTCTATCCATGACATGGTTGATCTATGATTAAGACCTTCTCATCATCAAACTCTACCACAAAATGTAGATAAGTCATGCTAGTAATTGAAAAAAGGCTCTTCATCTAACCAGGAATAAACAAGACAACACATTCAACTAGAGAGTATCATCGACTTCACTCGCATTCCTCCCTCTTTCTCTTGAAACTTGTTGAAGATTTTCTTATCATATGTCATATGTCTTGAAGCACTCCCTACAATCTCTACACTCTTGCAATCTATATTTTTTTTACTTGGCCTTCCCTTTCTTCTTCCTTAGATATTGGCGGGCATAGTGTCCTTCTTGTCAACATCTGAAACATTTAACATGACTTGAATATTTCCTACCTTGGTTTAAAGAACTTGACTCATCTTTCTTACCCTTCTCGGGCACTCCTTTCCTACCTCCCTTCCTCATGCTCTCAATGAGGGTAGGATCTTCTACTTCAATATCCTTCACTAAACTACTCTTTAGCCTTGTTTCTTCCTACACAAATTCATCCCATATCCTCTCAAAGGTGGGTAACTTCTCAAGGGCACTGATACCTTAGACAAAGGGTTTCCATGATGTAGAAAATACATTAAATGCAACACACTCCAACTCATCCTCTTCAATACTCATCCCTATGGATACCAAATAATCTCTCAACTCAGTGGTATTCATCATGTAGTTGGACATGATGTTTGTGTCACTCATGCAGGTGGCAGAGAGTTTGTTTCTTAAGTACATTTTGTGAGAAATATTCATGCTTCGGTAAAAAGCAATCAAGGCATCATACATTTCCTTTGTCATCTTCTTCTTTGTAATATGAGGGATCAAATTGTCCTTCACTGAAATAAGAATGATTTTATTTTCCTTTCCTTCCTTTTAATCTACCAATTAAACATGATCAATAGGAACAATAACCTTGTTCTCAACAAACACTCAAAGCTCAACCTCCTCCAATATCATATGCAATATATATATTTCCAAGGTGTAAAGTTCAAAGCACCTTATAAATTGTCACACTCTCTAATATCAGGCATAGTCATCCCTGCAAATCTTGAAGCCAAACTCAATTAACAAATCAGACAATAAGGAAAGTAGACCAATCACCAATCACAACTCCAATCCCTTGAGAAACCAAGTCATCACAACCAACAACTCTTTACTGAAATATTCAACTCCCCTTTTGACAAAAAAGTAATTTCAACATAACAAGCTCTAATACCATGTGCCCAAAATTAAATTTCCACCTCACTTCTATAAGGCCACATATCTACTTCATGGAGTTTTCGGCCTTCATGTTAAAACTAATTTCTTCAACATCCCTACAAGAAACTTCAAATATGCCCAACACTACTTCTAGGAAAACTCAAGAATGTAGACATTGCAAAGACTTCGAGCATATATAATTTTAGTAGCTCTTAGTTCAAGATCTATCCCAATATATAGATTTGAAAATTACTTCAATTATGGTGGTAATATAACAACAACAAATCATATATGAAAGTTTCATTGAGCATGCTAAAAAAACTCAACATTTAGCTCATGTGTCCTAATAATCGAGGTACTAAAACAACCATGAAACTTACTCAATACATGAGGAAAATTTGATCTGCAACACAAATTTTGGACAACAATGGTACACTTCACATTATCATAGAATTGAAGATAAAGTACAATACCTCAGCTCATCCCAAGCTGGCACAACAAGTCCGTTAAGATCATCCTAAGAAAAGACTCTTCAATGCATCCCAAACCCTAGCTAAGGAATCCATAAACACTATAAACCTTGACCAAAAATACGAAGGCCAAGCATGACATCCCACCAATCTTTACAAACCCATCCTTGGAGCTTCCAAAAAAGGTAGCATCACATCACCTATCAAACCCTAATATCTCCCACTTACATCACACAAACTATCAAGGTTGTTCACACACTTGCATCCCACAAGCTACAATATTCAACACTTACATCTCACAAGACAAGCGACCTTAGCACTAGCATCCCATGAGCACTAATCCTTATTACAATAGTAATACATGATCTTCCAAGATTCTCAAAATAGATATCGTCACACCAACTATCAGTCTCTAAGATACAAAGTAGTTGTTTATAATAAAGATATTATCCACCCTTTAAATATACTAAGGTGAGGGAGGTAAAAAATAAAACATGGACTAAGTCCATAAGCAACCTTAGGCTAAGTCAACAAACAAGTGTCCACATGTCAAGCACTCCTCCTCCAATATGGTGTGCCCTACAATCAATGGTCTTATTCAGGCATTCCTCCTCAAATTGCATGTAAGGTGGTCACATGCTCCTAAGGCCAAGTGCCCATCATCCTCAACAAGTGTGCTTTTATGGAAGACTCGTGGGGCCAAGTGCCCATCATACTCAACAAATGTTCACTTGTAGAAGATGACAAATACACCACATGTGCCAACTACCACATTAAGCAATGTGCTTCCATGGCACTAATACCAAGGTAAGCATACACCCAATCTAAGCTCCCTAAAGGTAACTTAAAAAATAAAAATAAAAAGGGGCTAGGAGACCACAAGCCCTTAGCATCCCACGAAGCACTCTCCTATCTAGGTTAAAACACTTTCAAATTAACCAAAATCTAACACTAAAATCTATCAAACATTAAGAGGGATTTGATCCCCCTTTGTGCTTAATAGTTCCAGGTTAATATGGATCTAAGATGGTTATGATTATGATATAGTTATTCATTATGTTGTTATATGAGTGGTCCATGATATCCTCTAGCCTAGGGATAACTAAAGAGATCGTGTCTTGAGGCCAACATGTTGTAGACATGGAGTGTCGAGAGTCATATGGACAGAGCATAGCCCTGGAGGGGCCCTTCTATTAATTGATGCATCCTACACATCGCCGACGACAGCGTCCATCACATTGGCTTGGTCTTCAAGTGGCAGTGGATCTTTCTCCATGAGGTAATGAGTCCAGGAATAATGGTATGTATAACTCTAATATTTGAACCACTTGAACATGTTGTATTGAATCCTTCTTGATTTCATAATGTTTGCTTGGAATTTATGTTCTTTGCCTTGTTTAAATGTAGGGAGGGTGACATGTTTCCCTAGTAAGTTAGTTTCCCTTTAGGATGGGTTGCTACTGGGTGGATCCTTGAAGATTAATCGTCTGTTCCCTCCATACTTACCACTTTCCATCTTTATTCCTTTCACCTCCCCATATTTTGGGCATTGGGATATGCTACACTAGGAAGGGTTGTACCTTACCTCGTGGGAAGAAGGGGCTAAAGGCCCAGACGGTAAAAGTATATGGCAAGAGTTAAAAGCCAATTTTGAAACCTTTGAGATGCTTCGCCCAGGGATCCCTGAGAAAGCAATGAAAATCTTCTCAGTAAGAAAAGGGGACCCACAAAATAAAATAAACACTCAAGGCATTAGTTGATGGAAGGGAGGTCTCATCACGAGCTGACCTATTATGACCATGAGCATGTAGCGGTATGACATTACCACCTATCTGGTCACCAAGCCAGGGTAGTGGCTCTTGGTTGCATAGCCAAGAGAAAGGGGGTTTCATCACGAGCAAGCCTTCTCATTTTCGTGAAATGTTTTGTGGATGCCATTGTCACCTCTGATCACCAAGCCAAGATAGTGGCCCTCAACTATTCCCTTGTAGCACAAGAGCAAAGATCAAAAGAAAGAGAGTTAAAAATAATGGAAATGAATGGGCTACGAAACAATTGCATTCATGAGAAGGTGCAACTCACCTTCCACAAAGGCGCCCACATGTAAGACTCTACATTTCCATGTTATCACATGCACCCCATGCCCAAAGGTTTACCCCATACCACCTCATACACTTGCATGACTTGGACCAGACTCCACCTAGGAAACACCCCATACTTAAGGGGGATTAGCCCAATAGGACACCTTAAGACCCTCTCCAAACCCAAACTTGTCAAATTGCATAACGTCTTTGAGCATTTGTTTGGGGTTAGGGGGGTTTGACGCACATGTTTGAGAGATTTAATTATTAGATGTGATTTACGTGCTATGATCCTTGTGACTTATGCACCCCTAGAGGGCGTACTGGTTATCTCTGCAGGACGTTGCCCGGTGGACAGATGTGCATGACAGGATGATTAGCTCGAACCTTCATGGGGCTCAAAGCCCACCAATGGATGCTGAGACCCCAACTAGGGGGGATGACAGAGATTGTCGATTTGCATCAGGAGGAAGAAGGTCATTGCTTTTGGAGGCACTTTGGCAGACTTATACCCAGGGTTTCATGCTCCTCCCACTTGGACATTGGCCTTTGGAGGCCCTAGACGTCACCCATGAGCTAGGGTTATCATTTTGGAGGCATTTATAAGGGCAGTGGCACGTGTGGGCTTGGTTTTGGGCCATTGGAGGCCTAGCGTTTTATCTACCTTGCTCAATGTTCCACCTATGGGCCTCAACGTCACCCTAGAGGGGCATGATGTCACCCTTGGAGGAGTTTTTAGATGCAAATTCATTTAATTATGGAAAAAAATCATTTTTTGTAACAAATTGGCCAGGTCGACCAAGTTTTTGGACCTAAAAGTTAATTAAGGTCATAATTTGGTATAAATAAACAAAAGCACATTGATTTTTTCATCATAACTTGTCACTTGGAGGACAAGAGGTCTGAAATTTTCGGCCCTATTGGAGAACTTGGTTGTTTTAAGTAAGGCGCATCACTCTTTAAGGCTTGTTTTTGGCACTTGGATCAATTTTATGAAGTGTTTTGGTGATCTAGCATTGTTCTACATGATTATTCTTGGTGCAAGTAAGTAAATTTTACTTTTGTCATTGCTTAATGGTTATGGCATGGTTTGCTTACTCATATAATATTATGAAATGGCATGTTTAATTAATGCTTGAAGTAAGAAACTTAAGCTGCTACTTTCTTGCTTTTCATTCACCAAGCTTTCATTGAATTAATCTAGTAATTTGTGTAACCTCTAGAGCCCTAAAGTACTAGCACTTTAGAGGTTGCCATTAATTATTGTGCATAGTTTTTTTCATCCACAAAAAATCTAAGGAGAAGGAGGCACTAGGGCCTAGAAGTGCCTACACCCTAGCTTCCTCCCTTCTTGATGTTAAAACCTAGGAGGACTTAAGGTGCTACTCCTCCTAGGTCTTTTTCTCTCTTCGATTGTGTGCATAATCATCAACTTATTAGCCCTAGAAGAGAGTCGCCTACCTAGACTCCATCACCCTAAGAAGGCACTAGTCTTCTTTCCTCACTCCTTTAACAAGGATCTTCAACCTTCAACTCAATTTTTCTGCTTGATACCCTACTAACCCAAACTAACTTGCTAACCTAGTCTAGAAATACTAACAACTTACTTGTTGTTGTCATAATCATTGCTACAACCATCATTTTGCAGCCTATATAAGCCTACTAACCATTAAAATCAGCCCAAAATTTGTATAAGGCAAGGTACTATCAATAAATGCTAAAGTGTGTGTTTAATTACCTTCATAAAGCACATTTATGAAGCTTAATTACCATTGCCATAACTTATTCTTGACTGTTGTTACAACTATCATTGGCAGCATGTTTAAATCCAATTGTTGGTTGATACATATAGAAAACTCACATAAGACAAAGTATTATCATTGATGTTTTTAATGCTTGTTCACATTGTCTACATAAGTGTGTTCTTATTGATATAAATTGCAGTTGTTATCATTTACTCATTGTTATCATTTACTTGTCATTCATCGCATACACAAACTGCCAACATATATTTAAAAGTTCATTTTCTTCTTGAAGCATCATTATCATTTGTTACTTGTTATAACGCTTATTGTTGTCTTGGTTAAGGGTAGGTACATCATTTATCCCTTTTATTCACACCCTAATACATAAACTTGAATCGAGTGACCTAGAGAGAGAGGGGTAATTTACCTTGTCCTTTCTCCCTTCCTCAAATCCCCTAGGTCTTGGGATGTCTCCCTTTGAGTGGGCCTTTCCTCCTCCTAAACAGAAAGAGGTATCCTATTGAGGTCACAATGATAGGATTACCCTCTTGTTATGCCAATCGTGTCCCACTTGCCTTGGGCTTTCGGCAAGTACAGATTGTGCGATAACATTTTTTTGCGTCATTGTCGAGGAACAACGAGTCAATATTCCTCAACGAATTTTTTTCGGTAAGCCTTTCCCTCAAAGCCTTCATCTCAAAAAGATTACCTTGCGGCTCCACTGAGGGTGATTTGCTCACTCCCTTTGATAATCCTTGAGAGGTTATCTGGAGACTCCACTGACCTTTTCCAAGGTGCCACCTTACTCTCAACTTTGTGATATTTCCGAGATATGGGATCATGGCGCCCTGGGAGCAAGTGTATCTGTCTATTGATTTTGAAAGTTTTCAAGGATACCCACATTATTTTGATATAAAATGGTTGAAAAATTGTCCAATATTTAAAGGCTTCCCAATTACTCACATTGTAGAATTCTTGAAGTTAAGTGAAATAGAATTTGAAAGGGAGGATGTCCTAATAAAATTGTTCATAATTTCCTTGCCATAATTTGTAATGGATCAAGCGTTGTTGTGAAGAAAAGGGTATATCCTCTTTCATAAATCTTGTTAGTAGGTTTCTTGAGTTCTCAAAACCATAGTGCCACACTTATGAGGATGCTCTTCAAAATCTCAAAATAGCCCTACAGGACAAAGGATTCACCACTGAGATTGTAGAATATCTTAGGGGTGCGTACCATGCTCAATGCCAAGAACCCTCCAATACAAAAGAAGAGATTTATGAAAGAGGTTACCAATCCCATGAGGAAGAGCAAGAATTTGCTCATGATTCTACCGAAGATAATAAGGACCTGGTTGAAGAGTGAGAGTCGGAAGATATCAAACATGATGATGAAGTGATAATGTGTACTCCTCCCTCTGATGAAGCCATCCATGATCCTATCCTTCCTGCACAAAAATAAGAGAATGAGGTTAATCGTTTTCCTTTTCAAATTTTTGATGATACCCTATTCTATGATTCAAAAGGTGAAGAAGTAAGGGAATCCTTGGACGAGCTAAGCCCTCCATATTGTGATGAAGGAGAAGATGTGATTGAAGAGGCAAGTCATGAGAATGAATTATTGATGTCTGCTCTTCCATTTGATGAAGTCATCCAAGCCTTTGACCCTCTTGCACATGAAGAAGTGAATACGGTAAGTTGTTTCCCTTTCCAAGATTTTGACGATGCTTTATTTTGTGATTTGGAAAGTGAAAAAGTATTAGAGGAGCCCTTGGATGTACTAAATCCTTCATTTTCTGATAAAGGTAATGACATGATTGATAATATTGACGAGTTCATACATGTTGGAAGATGTAAATGGGATGTGGTTGGTTCTAATGAGGGTCTCATTTATGATACAGAAGGACATCTTCAAATGTTTCCTTTACAACTATCATGTGAGGTTACTACTAATTTTGATATTTGGCAACAAGGAGATGGTATGGTTACATATATGTTCCAAATTCCCAAGGATGACTTGATGTAATGCTTTCATGATGATTTCTGGTCATACCTTGAGGATTTCGATGAGTATTCCTTTGAGCACTCTGATTTATTATATGAAGAATATTTTCAACCACCATTGTGTTCAGATCTTGATAAGGGTGAGGACATTGTTTGCCTGAAACAAGATACTTGTGATGAGGTTTTCAAGCTCCCTTCAATTCCTTTATCTCGTTATGTCACTAAGGATGTTGTTGGGAAACATGTCCCTTGTATCATTTTTTATTTAAGGAAAAGATTTCTCTTAGAATTTAAGGATAGGTTGAATGCCTTAAGAAGAAGCTTATTATCTCAATCCTTCAACTATCCCCTAAGAAGTTGTCAGTCATCCTCTAGGTTCTTGTTAGTCCCTTCTCAAGCCTCAGGAAATGATGACATCCAAGGTAGTTAACCTTCAGACTCTTTGAGTCAGCCTCTTGAGTCTTTGACCTTTCATGATCCTTTTCTGAGATGGATTGAGAACTTTCCTAGAAGTGTGACTTGGCATGATTTTGTCCCTCCCTCCCACCTCCATGAGTTATATTTTATGATTTCCTATGATATGATGCATGTTATAACCCATGTTATTTTTGTGCTCAACTTGTCATTGTTTTGGTTTATGATGAAGCATAAAGGCATGTGGTATGATGTATTGCTAGGATGGTTCACTCATTATATGATTATACCTAGCATTCAACCAACAAGTAAGTGTAGGTAGGTAGGCATTTGCATCCATTGTACATACCATTGCATATCATGTTAGCATACTTGTAGTTGCATTTTCATATTGTCTCGTCTCACTTGTATATATGTATGCTCGTGATTATAATTTGTTTTATTTGAATTTTTATATCATGTATAGACGAGGGGTGATAACACCACCCTAGAAATTACTAATGCCTTTGGTTAAGATTTAGCATGAACAGGTCATACCAGAGATGTTGAGGTTCTCATGCACTCTATGATGAGCACATGTCCCCGAGTTGGAGCCAGATGTTATCTCCTAGCCTAGGGATAACTAAGGAGATCGTGTCTCGAGGCCCACAGGTTGTATACATGGAGTGTCGAGAGTCAGATGGACAGAGCATAGCCCTAGAGGGGCCCTTCTATTCGTTGATGCATCCTACACATCGCTGGTAGCAACGTCCATCACACTGGCCTGGTCCTGAAGTGGCAGTGGGTCTTTCTCCATGAGGTAATGAGTCCAGGAATCACGGTATGTATCACTCTGATATGTGAACCACTTGAACATGTTGTATTGAATCCTTCCTGATTTCATAACGTTTGCTTGGAATTTATGCTCGTTGCCTTGTTTAAACATGGGAAGGGTGACATGGTGCCCTAGTAAGTCAGTTTGCCTTTAGGATGGGTTGCTACTGGGTGGATCCTTGAAGATTCATCATTTGTTCCCTCCATACTTACCACTTTCCATCTTTATTCCTTTCATCTCCCCATCTTTTGGGCATTGGGATAGGATACACTAGGAAGGGTTGTACCTTACCTCGTGGGAAGAAGGGGCTATAGGCCCAGAGGGTAAAAGTAGTTGGTAAGAGTTAAAATCCAATTTTGAAACCTTCGAGATGCTTCGCCTAGGGATCCCTGAGAAAGCAGTGAAAATCTTCACAGTAAGAAAAGGGGACCCACAAAATAACATAAACACTCAAGGTATTAGTTGATGGATAGGATGTCTCATCACGAGTCGACCTATTATGACCATGAACATGTAGCGGTATGACATTACCACCTATCTGGTCACCAGGCCAAGGTAATGGCTCTTGGTTGCATAGCCAAGAGAAAGAGGGCCTCATCATGAGCCAACCTTCCCATTTCCATGAAATTTTTTGTGGATGACACTGTCACCTCTGGTCACCAAGCCAGGACAATGGCCCTCAACTATTCCCTTGTAGCATAAGAGCAAGGATCAAAAGAAATAAAGCTAAGAATAATGCCAATGAATGGGCTAGGAAACAATTGCACTCATGACAAGGTGTAGCTCACCTTCCACAAAGGCACCCACAGGTAAGACTCTACATTTCCCTGTTATCACATGCATCCCATGCCCAAAGGTTTACCCCATGCCACCTCATACACTTGCATGACTTGGACCAAACTCCATCTGGGAAACACCTCAGACTTAAGGGAAATTATCCCAATAGGACACCTTGAGACCCTATCCAAACCTAAACTTGTCAAATTGCATAACGTCTTTGAGCATTTGTTTGGGGTTAGAGTGGTTTGATGCACATGTTCAGATGATTTAATTATTAGATGTGATTTACATGCTATGATCTGTGTGACTTATGGACCCCTAGAGGGTGTACTTGTTGTCTCTGCAGGATCTTTCGCTGTGGACAGATGTGCATGAGGGGATGATTAGATCGGACCTTCATGGGGCTTAAAGCCCACTGATGGATGTTGAGACCCCAACCAGGGGGCATGACAAAGATTGATCATTTGCATCAGGAGGAAGAAGGTCGTTTCCTTTGGAGGCACTTTGGCAGACTTATACTGAGGGTTTCATGCTCCTCCCACTTGGATGTTGGCCTTTGGAGGACCTAGACGTCACCCATGAGCTAGGGTTATCATTTTGGAGGCATTAATAAGGGCAATGGCACGTGTGGGCTTGGTTTTGGGCCTTTGGAGGCCTAGATTTTTATCTACCTTGCTCAATGTTCCACATATGGGCCTCAACGTCACCCTAGAGGGGCATGACATCACCCTTGGAGGATTTTTTAGATGCAAATTCATTTAATTATGGAAAAAATTCATTTTTTGTAACAAATTGGCTAGGTCGGCCTAGTTTTTGGACCTAAAAGTTAATTATGGTCATAATTTGGTATAAATAAACAAAAGTACATTGATTTTTTCATCATAACTTGTCACTTGGAGGACAAGAGTTCTGAAATTTCCGGCCCTATTGGGGAACTTGGTTGTTTTAAGTAAGGTGCATCACTCTTTAAGGATTTTTTTTGGCACTTGGATCAATTTTATGAAGTGCTTTGATGATCTAGCATTGTTCTACATGATTATTCTTTGTGCAAGTAAGTAAATTTTACTTTTGTCATTGCTTAATGGTTATGGTATGGTTTGCTTACTCATATAAGATTATGAAATGGCATGTTGAATTAATGCTTGAAGTAAGAAACTTAAGGTGTTACTTTCTTGTTTTTCATTCACCAAGCTTTCATTGAATTAATCTAGTAATTTGTGTAACCTCTAGAGCCCTAAAGTGCTAGCACTTTACAGGTTGTTATTAATTATTGTGCATAGTTTTTTTCATCCACAAAAAATCTAAGGAGAAGGATGCGCTAGAGCCTAGAAGTGCCTACACCCTAGCTTCCTCCCTTCTTGAGGTTAAAACCTAGGAGTACTTAAGGTGTTATTCCTCCTAGGTAATTTTCCCTCTTGGATTGTGTGCATAATCATCAACTTATCAACCCTATAAGAGAGTTGCTTACCTAGACTCCACCCCAAGAAGGCACTATTCTTCTTTTCTCACTCCTTTAACAAGGATCTTCAACCTTCAACTCAGATTTTTTGCTTGATACCCTACTAACCTAAACTAACTTGCTAACCTAGTCTAGAAATGCTAACAATTGACTTGTTGCTATCATAATCATTGCTACAACCGTGATTTTGAAGCCTATATAAGCCTACTAACCATTTAAATCAGGCTAGAATTTGTATAAGGCAAGGTACTATCAATAAATGCTAAAGTGTGTGTTTAATTGCCTTCATAAAGTACATTTTTGAAGCTTAATTACCACTGCCATAACTTATTCTTGACTGTTGTTACAACTATCATTGACAGCCTGTTTAAATCCAATTGTTGGTTGATACATTTAGAAAACTCAGATAAGACAAAGTGTTATCATTGATGCTTTTAATGCTTGTTCACATTGTCTACATAAGTGCGTTCGTGTTGATATAAATTGCAGTTGTTATCATTTACTCATTTCTATCATTTACTTGTCATTCGCTGCATACACAGACTTCTAGCATATATTTACAAGTTTACTATCTTGTTGAAGCATCATTATCATTTGTTACTTGCTATAACGTTTATTTTTGTCTTGGTTAAGGGCAGGTACACCCTTTATCCCTTTTCTTCACCCCCTAAGACATAAACTTGAATTGAGTGGCCTAGAGAGAGAGGGGTAATTTACCTTGTCCTTTTTCCCTTCCTCAAAACCCCTAGGTCTTGGGACGTCTCCCTTGGAGTGGGCCTTTCCTCCTCCTAAACAGAAAAGGGTATCCTATTGAGGTCACAGTGATAGGATTACCCTCGTGTTACGCCAATCTTGTCCCACTTGCTTTGGGATTTAGGTAAGTACAGATTGTGCGATAACAGTCCCTAAATGTTGTAATCTTATCAATATCAGGGAAACCTCATCTAATGCTAACAGATGTTTTTTTTTATTTTTGTCTTGTAATATAAGAAGTGGGACTCAATAAATTAAGGGTCATCATATATGTTATACATGCAATATGTTGTGTCAGGGCATAACATTCCTTCCCTCCTTATAAGCTTTTCCCTCAAAGCAGTAAAGGATACCAAGTTACAAGACTTCCTCATATTTGTGCTCACTTATTTCCATGCTCTAGTATCCATCCATCCGTATTTTAATCTTATTGGCATTGATCCCTAATAGTTTGAGGTTACATAATTGATTTTTCTTTGATTCTATATATTGCCATAATTTTGTCAATTTGTTGTAGTTGTCGAGCTTTTATAATAACCCATTGCATAATTGTTCCCCGACTTTTGATTCCTTGAATGTCATTGATTCTAATATTTGCTTCCTTGAAGTGATGAAATGATTTGAATTTATGTATCATATTTACAAACTTTCCTAGTGATGAGGATGCTAATACAATTCCACCTTTATTAGTTTTGTTTCTTCATCCAAAAATTTATATTCAATCTTCCTTTTTAGTACAATAACAAGTTTTAGCTCGTGATCTTGGTCGTCCATTGTACTTGCTTGAGATAAAACACTATCAAGTATTCACCTTTAGCCCCTTAAATTCGATCTTAACTTCTTCAAGTATTTTTTAGTGACCTTTGATCTTCTCTTCCTTCTTCGTTTAAAGGTGAAGGGTGATATTATTTATCATTTATTTCATCCCTTTTCAATTCTTGTACTTAATATTTTTTTAGGGTTTCTCATTCTTACATATCTCATCTTCAATTTTCTAGTTATATTTTCATCCATGATCTTTGATTCTACCTCATGTAAAGCTTCCTTACACTTCTACCTCTATTAATCATAAGGTTTTGGTTCCCAACCTTTTTAACTTCTCATATCTCCTTGCAAGTTTTTCCTTTCACTCATCCTTATCCCTCTTCAAATTTTCTATCTTTCCTTCTCTTAAACTCTCAACCTCATTAAGAAGCATGTAATCAAGGCCCTACAACTTAGAGATATAGCCAACTTTCTTTACAAGTTCTTCTTTCACTTCATTCAATTCTTCTTTAATTTGTTAATGCATATTTCCCCATATTCAACACAAAGATAATCTATTTTTTTTCATTGATTTGTCATGTTCTTTATCTAGACCATCATTTTTCAATTGTATTTTTGTTGTTTGGAAAAACACATGTACTTAAATTTCAAAAGCAATTATTGTCATGGTATTCCTATCATGCCATTTTCCTACCCATGTATTAATTATGACTTCCATGTATTATAAATATATGTGCATCTTGGTTTGGCAATTAGATACCCTGGTGTGGTCAAAGGACATCTTAATCCTGCTTACCCATTTATGTAGTTAAATTTCCCCAATTGAATACCAACTCTATATGTGTTATTGCTAAACCAATGTATTGTTGGCATCATTATTGTTATTTGATCTATCAAACATTACTATTTATTAGTGACTTGACCTTGGGATTTGTTATTTTGGTTAAGACATGGATTTGTGCTAAAAATGAAGTTTTACAACAATTGTTCAAATACTCCACAAATTAGGGCTTTTTCATAATCCCTAGCTTTCAAATAAAATATCTTTATAATGCCTATCCAAATTGGTCCCAAGTTTAACATAAAGATTATTCTCCATTTCCTCTTCCAAATGTCTTTTATATAACCTAATTTAAACTTAATCAAAATCTATGTCTAATTTAATTTAACTAGTTATTTTGACTCTTTATCATAAATTAATCTAAAAATCAACCTTATATATTGATTATATCTTTAATATATATTTAGATTTCTTCTTACTAATGAATTTGATCTCACTCAATATGATTCTTCCAAATACAAATCATGTATAATTTACCAAACCTTGTTATTTTTATCCCTATATCCCTTCTTTAGAAGAAAGTGAAATTATATCTCTTTGATTTCCACACGAAACAATGTGAAACTTTAATATATAATAAACCTAAAGGTATTACCTCAAATTAATCAAGTTACATTGAATTTGGATTTGGAAAACAAAATATATGCCCATCATATTACAACCTATTATTTTATGCCACTCTTCAAGTTTATATTCTAATCCTAAATCATATGGATTATATGTCTCATATTTTCATATTAATTAATTCAATTGAAAGGGTAGTGAAAGATGGTTATCTCTCTCTATATATACTTACTTACTTTGAAGCTGAAAGGTGCACATTTGTTCAAAAATTGCCTACTTTAATGTCACTTGTTATGGTGTTCTAATAACACTTATTATGCTACAAGTTATACAAAAATTAAGAAAACAACATAAGATACTAAAAATTGGCATACTCCGATGCCACTTGTCATGGTGTTCTAATAACACTTGTTAGGTTACAAGTTATAAAAAACTAAGAAAACAACATAAGATACCCAAAACAAATAAAGATATCACGACATATTCATAAAATTGTTATGTTACCAGTTATAAAAAAAAACTAAAACAACAACATAAGATACTCAAAACAAATAGAGATATTACGACATATACATCAAATAATTATTTAGATAATAATCCGAATATCACCAATTAGATTAAATATACAGTAAAAAAATGAATCATACTTTGAAAAGTGACACGTGACACTTCTTGACATAGAGAGATAAAGGGAGACATTGTGCCACCCAAAATAGAGATACAACACCTTAAACTTGAAAACATCTACAACACAAGAGAATTAATTGTCAAATGAATTATGAATGATTTCTTACATTGATATATAAGTCATTCATTTATATTAAGAAGGAATCCAAGTTCAACCCATAGAAACATAATAAAAATAGTTTTATGGACAAATAAAAACATGGTTGACCACATAAAATGATCTTAATGACCCACTGCATTGATTTATGTAACTAAACTAACTCCCATGGACTTATAAAACTCATTATATTAACTTATACAACTCAATTAACCCATTATATTGACTTATAAATCTATTTTCAAAAAAATGTTTAACAAGGAGGTTAATGTTGATGTAATAAGTTCTTTATAATAAACATATATCTATTTTAAATTCTGATCTATCAAGTAACACTGAGAGATCAAATTTTTTAAGTGTAATTTTTGTATCATATCATTCCATGTCAAGTATTAATTCCTTCATATTAAAAGATAATAACAAAATTTACACTTAAGAAATTTGATCTCTATTGGTGCTTGCTAAATCCGGATTTAAGATGGTTTTATGTTAATTTAATATTTTAAATGTTGTAATGTACATATGTACTTATGTACTCATGTATTTTTTATTTAACTTTTTAATTGTCAAATAACATAACATCTCCCCATACTAAGTTGTAATTAATTATATCATATTAATAATTTATGATAAAAACTTTGAAAATATGTAATTAATTTAAATGTATTTATGTGATAGATTTGAACAAACTTAATTCCCCTCGGATTACACAAACGAGGGATCAACTCACCACCATTGCTCATTGTTCAATATCTCTATAGGATAATGAGATTTATGGTACATAAGGTGAATTAAAAATACAAGGTCATGGAAAGTTAGGGAGGAAAGTGTGTATAAATGAAGATTAAGGTACACTTATGATGGGATTTATGGTACATAAGGTGGATTAAAAATACAAGGTCATGGAAAGTTAGGGGGGAAAGTGTATATAAATGAAAACTAAGCTGCACTTTTTTTTCCAAAAGAAAATTGTTCTTATATTTTATATAAAATTTTCAGTCTGCATTACATCCAGATATATCATAACTAGATAATCTCCACCACAACCCCAAGACTCAAAAGTGTAGAAAAGTATCACCCCAAAGCAACATGATCAGATCCAAACAAAACGATAGAATCCCGCTAAAAGTAATAACATGAAACATGACTAAGAAGGTCCGAAAAATAACTAAGACCTTCTAAACATCTCACAAAAAACCAAAAAAGAGTTCTAAACAACTCAACCAAAAATCACTGAATACTTCAATAGAGATTTAAGAGCTGAGTCGGGCCCTCATGCCCCTCTTCCCATTGATTGTATAATATTTTTCCTTCTGGTATCTTTAAATCCTTTTTGGATAACTCGTCAACCTGCTTATTATTTTCTCTATATATGTGCGAGAAATTGATAGACCTGAAAACTTTGCATATATCTTTGATTCTGTCCTTCCAACACTCCATTGTGAAAACTTGTAGATTACCCTTATGATTAAGCTAGTCTATGATGATCCCGGAGTCTCCAAAAACTCGAAGTTCAAGGATATTCAGTCTCGAAGCCAACGTTAGTAAATCCCACACTCCCAGAAGTTCAGCCCTCGTATTGGTTCCCAATCCACAATTGAAAGTCCACTTGTAACTCGTACATTCATTAATCCTAATGAGCCCTCCAAATCTGCTTTGTTGACCATTTGAATGAGCAACACCATCAAACCAGCCAACAGTGGCTCCCTCTTGAACAATTGTACTTGTATCTCTGATAACTGTTGTTTTTTTATTATTCCTGGAGCTTCCAAGTCCTACAAGAGTCTTGCACATAACTGAGTGGATAGATGGCCTTCTACCTTAAAAATACTACTACATTTCTCTCCAGCCACAAGTACCAACTAATGAGGGAAGGCAACATAGGATATGAAGTGCACTGTCTTGTCCATTTTTCAAAACAAGTGTACAATGAGGAACTCGTCCAATCAATTTTTAAATTAGGACTTTTTTATTCTAAACCAAACCTGCTGAGAAAAACTGCAGGTGACCATCAGATGCATATTAGTCTATGGATGAATTAAGCAGAGGTAGCAAATGCTAGGTCATGCCCAACCTCTTCTTTGCAAGTTATCCCAAGTAAGCACTTTGATTTCTATTAGTAACCAGGTAAAGAGTTTTGTTTTAGGAGCAAGATCCCAAGACCACATGCTGCGACACCAACCACAAATATGTTATGTCCAGAATTTTGATGCTAGCGCAAAATAAACATTCCTGGCAATGAGTGTGCATGATCTATCTTCACAGTTCCAAAGAACAACATCAACTCTATCCTATAATTGTACCCATGAGTAAATCAGAGACCTACAATACCTATCCCATTCAATCACCTGATCGCCACTGAGGCCGAGCTCTTCACATGTTTTCCATTGGGCACAAATCGTTCCATATCGGTCCCCTCCTCTGGCCTGATAAAGAATATAAATTATCCTCTTCTTTAATGATAATAAGAGTTCAGGCGAAAGGAGAGAGGTTTTTTCGAGACCCAGAATCTCGTCCTTACCAACAATTACTGAGTGCCCAAATCCATGACTCCAACTTAACCAATGAGCAATATAATATAAAGACTTGACCAGATTTCTCCAAGTCTGTGAGGCATTTTGAGTCCTACTAGTGGTCGATCTCAGCCAAGTGATCACCGAGCTAAAGGAAAGGTATTTATCCTTTATGACCTTGTGTCAGACGCCATCCTTCATCAAAACTCGCCAAAGGGTGTGTGATTCTAGAGATCTACTAAATAGGTATATGTTCCTAATCCCCCAACCTCCAAAGATCTTTGGTTTTGCAATGTTCTCCCATTTGCAAAGATGTATATGATCCTTAATCCTACTACCCGACCAAAGGAAATTGAACATCAGTTGTTTGATTCTATTTAGAACAATCATAGGAATACTTGTCAATGTCATCCAATATACATGCATACTCTCGAGCACCGCCTTTATATGCACAAAAAGACCTCCTAAATAGAGCCATCGATTACACCAGTGGTCGATCCTTTTCTCAAATTTAGCGATTAGCCATCACCAATCTTCGTCCTTATAGTTTGCAGGCTTGAGAAAGTAGCCCAGATATCTAAAACGATCAGATAGCTCTGCAAACTTAAAGGGAACGATCTCCTTGTAAGTATCTACATCCTCGTGTTGAATCCCAGAAAAGTGTAAGGTTGAATTCAAATGATTTACAATCAATCTCGACACCCTCCAGAAAGAAGTAAGCATAGAGGCGATCTCCTTCCATTCATGTATGGTTGCTTTGGTCATGATAAGTACATCGTCCACGAAAAAAAGGTTAAGGATATTTATTAACCTGGAGACGTTGACTCCTATCAATTTTCTTTCAGCCTATGCCTGTTTTAGGAGTAAACTGAGACCCTCCATCACTAAAATAAAAAGTAGAGGGGACAAGGGGCAACCTTGTCTTAAACTTCTTCCACCCTGGAAAAAAGATGTAGTCCCTCCTGTTGTCGTCCTTATACACACCTACAAGCGTGGATAAGTCTTCAACCCACTTGGTGTGTCCTTAGAGGCACAAAACTAAGTCTAGACCCATTGTCACCTCAATCTAGACCTAGGCTCACTCCTAGGGAAGCCAAGGTGGGTAGACCCTATTAAACTATGTGAAAGTTTGTTTTAATTCTAGGAGTTAATTTAGTTGTTATTTAAGAAAACCCAACCCAATGACAGACAACAAATGAAAAAGTAAAGTTCTTTTAATGACAAGCAAACCCTTTATTTATAAATCAACAATTAGACCAGTGCCTAAAGATTGAGTTAAGATATACAACAAAAATACAATTATACAATAATGAAACAATGTTATGAGATATCCACAATAAGTAATTTTACACTTATACCAATTATGTTCAATTAAATAAAGAATGCTAGAAATAAATAATGCTTTGAAACAAGTATTCACATGAAAGAAAATTGTTTGAAAGTAAATGTTATGAAAGAGTGTGTAGGTTGATTTTAACAAGTTTTAGGTCTCTCTTGAATTAAGGGGGAAATTAAGTGTGAAATATACAAGCCTACACTATGTGACTACCCTTAATTCTTATCCGTTCAACCAAAAGGAAGCGTTGGATGCTCAATAAGAAGAACAAACAAGGTTCTTCCCTAACTCTACATGTTAAATCCGAAATGCATGGGTGCTCAACAAGGAGGACACGTAATGTCGTGAAACCGTCCCCGACTTCAACCCCTTGTAGCCTCCCAAGTCACCCTTTTTGGTGGTAGAAGCAATAACAAATTGGGTGCCTAATTAATCTAGCCACTCAATCCTTTGCCCTTTCTTAGTTACCCAAGATCCACAAAGTGGCAAGGGGAGGGAATACGAGGCAAAGACGGGGCAAAAATTTGATTACTTTGCAACAAGTTAAAACTTAAACTAGCCTTCACGATATTGCATGGATGGCAAAGCGAATCACTATGCAAGATGTGGGAAAAATTAAATAAATTAAGTGAGTTGAAAATAAAAGAACAACCTCACAACTATGGCACAAGATGGAGGACAAGCCTACTTGTTTTGGCTAAGGTGGGTAAATAAAAGTAAAGAAGAAAATTAAACTTTAATATAGCCTTCACGATATTGCATGGATGACAAAGCCAATCACTATGCAAGGTGTGGGAAAAACACAAAAACTTATTTACACTTTACAAAAAAATGTAAAGTAGAGAAAATGCAACCCCAAGAGACTCTCTTGGGTTGCTTAGAATGCTTAGAAAGTGAGAATAGAGAAGAGGGTTTGGCACCAAAACTCTTGGATGCTTCCTTGAGTGTTTTGGGGCCAAAAATGTGCAAAAATTCTCTTTAAACTTACAAAAACCTGCAAAAAACAACAAGTTTTTTTTGTTGGAGATTACTAAGATGACTTGAAACATGTTATTTTTATGATAACACAATATACAAAAATTATTTAATAAAAAATCTGAACATATAAAGAGATATTAGATTGCAAATTTAGATGAAAATAATGCTAGAAATTGATAGATATGTGGTTGGAAATGAAAACATAAAATGTAAGAAGCTTTAAATCGCTGAAAAAATGGATTTCCAGATATAAAATCCACTCCTCCAAGCCTTTGGTAACCTGCAGATTTAGTAAACCCTTGCTACAAGATACAACAAGAAGGTTAGTGTGTTCTAATAACTTGCAAAATACTTTACAAATCTACTAGAAACAACTCACAAAGACTAATAGTAAGACTACTATTAATCTATCCCAAACAAAATATTTTGCTTAGGTCTCCAAGTAAAAATGCAAGCAAGGAAATACGAGAAAAGTAAATTGCAGCAATATTACCTCATAAATCCACAACACAATGGCTCCAAGAATACTCCAAGAGACACAAGAAATCATCCAAAGCTTCTATTTTATTAACCAAGAACAGATTTGCCCAGTGGCACAAAAAATCATGAGAGAAAATGGGGGAGAATGAGAGAGAGAGGGGAGAGAGATGGGAGAGATTTTGGCATAGTAGAGTTGCTTTGAGAATAGATGTGAAAATGAGGAGGTGGACACTTTCTTTTATATGAGGAAGAGAGGAGAGATCCCTCTTGGATGAATTACAAGTGTCATTCATCCAAGGGAGAGAGACAAAGTCAATGAGGGCGCACTTTTAGGGTTTTGGAGCAAATTAGGGTTTAAGGGGTGAGAAGGGAAGGGGTAAAACACCTTTATTTTTCACCAAACATGAATTTAAGCTCAAGGAGGGGCGCACTTAGGGTTTTGACAGCCTTCTCACTTTAATTTTTTATTTTACCCAAGTTCATGAGCAAGGGGGGTGCACTTTTTACTAGGGAGTCATGACTTTTGGTTGTTGGCTTAGCATGAGGGGGTCTTCTAAGTGGAAAATCACTTTTCCAACTTAGGAAATACATTAGGAATCATTTCCCCACTTTCTCTCATGGCTTTAGTCATTTTTACAATTTTTGGCTTTTTTACCTAAGCCAATTATTTGTTGACTTCTGATTGACTTGGAATCCTCATGGACAATGACCTAGCAAAACTTGCCCAATTGAGATGAAACTTGGTCCAAGGTGTAGGGGGTCATATGCCATTTGATTTGAGTAATAACACCCCTATACAAAATCCTCAAGGACCATTTTTTTACTTTTTACATAAAAAATAATTAAAATTTCCAATTAATGGAAAATTTTAATAATTAAAAAAAAACTATGAAAACTTAACAGAATTCCGCAAGACTCTAGGAGATGTATAGCATGGTCATTTACAACATTTATAAACCTTATTCACCCCTTGGGCTCGATCATTAGAACGCCTTTCACCATTTTGGAGGATTTTGTGAGTGAAAAACTCAAGGATAATTAAGATTGCTTGGTAGGTAAGATTAATTACCTGAGGAAAAAAAACACTCGATGAAAGGACTTCCCTAATGATAAAGTCCTAGGCAACTAACTAAAAATTGACTCATGCTAACATATTACATTATTATCCCATGCAGGGGAGCGAATATTTCGAGTACACATAAATACATGCTGGGGGGGAAATTGCCCTGTTGAACCATAAGTCTTCAAAATATGTTGTACCACAAGGTACATAGCTTCATGGTACATGACATTGACCCTTAGTTGAAGTAGGTGGTCAACACCTCCATTAATCAATACGACATATGTAACTGATTTAACACAACTCATAATACAATTTGTAGTACTAAGACCAAAACTTGATTGAAGTAGAGTCAATTGCAGAAAATCCCAGTTAACACAGTTGTATGCCTTCTTTAAATCAAGCTTCAATGTTGTGGCCTTTAAATTTTTCACCTTTATGTTGTGGAGGCACTCCTGAGCTGTACCAGTCGCGTCCAAGATCTGTCTACCCTTTAAAAATCCCAACTGCTCACTAGAAAGAGATCTATAAAGTATTGGCTTAATCATGTTTGCTATGATCTTTGCAATAATTTTATAGATCAAGTTACATAAGGCAATCGGTCTATAATCACCAAAATTTATGGGCTTGTTTACCTTTGGGATCAGAACTAGAAAAGTCACATTCATGGATCTAATCACTTCACCCCTTCTCCTTGAATCCTCCACCGCCTCCAGCAGGTCATCCCCTATCAGCTCAAAAAAGGATAAAAAGAATTCCATTGTCCACTCATCCGGCCCTGGGCTCTTGTCCTTGGCAAAGCCCTTTAGTATCCAAGAATTTCCTCTTTGGTGAATGGTTTTTCAAGTAAGAGTCTATCCTCCTCTTGGACTATGCGAGGGAAGAGTCAAACCGTGCTTAATTTTTTTTTAATTGTGTTTTGTTCCGTGTTCGCATAGGACTCTTTGAAGTATCTTGTCGCCTCCTTAACTATAGACTCCTGACCTGTATGTACCTGACCATACTCATCCTGGATCTCCCATACAGTTTTACGGTTTCTTCTATTACTTGCGAACTGGTGAAAAAATCTTGTATTTCGGTCTCCACTCTTTATCCAAATCGCTCTACTCCTTTGTCTCCAAAGCTCCTCTTCCACATGTAGATGTTTTATATGTTCTTCCTCTAATAATTTTATTTGTAGGTCAACATCTGTCGAAGTCAAGCCATTGGATTTTTCCTGGTAGAATATCGCCAGGTCCTCCTCTAGCTTTTCAATCTTCATATGTTTTTGTATACTTTGTTCTTTTACCCATGATTTTACTCTGTTTTTTAAGAGTTTCAACTTCCTTATAAGTATTCTCTGAGTAGAGTCTTCATCTGAGATGGTCATCTCATTCCACACCTGGAGTACTAGCAATTTGAAACTCTCTTCCCCCATCCACATGGGATTCAACTTGAACGGATAAGTTGTACTATATGGACTGATGTCAAATTGTAATAAAATTGGTGCATGATCTGAAATATATGGATAGGCTACCCAGGACCTATGTCGGCCGACAGTACTGATCAAATCCTCCATCATGTACACCCTGTCCAATCTTTGGAGATTTCATCTCGCCCGACTCTACCATTTCGCCAAGTTGGAACCACATCCACATGTAATATGTCGATTGAATGGTTTCCCTAGAATATTCCTTTTATATAAGCCGACATCGGGTCTAGTCTAGCTTTGTCACCCCACACCTCTCCCACGCTGACTATAAAGTTTAAATCACCAGCTACAATCAAATTTTTGTGAGCTAGCAAGCCTTTGCTAGCCAACTTGTCCCATAAAAATTTCCGCTCAATACACGACACATAACAATTTAAGAAAGATATTTGCCTTTTATCCTCTAAAAAGATGTAAAAAAAATACCACCGCAACTTAGATAAGGAGCCAACTCAAATTTATTTGGGTTCCACGCAATCAAAAGACCCCTTGAAGTGCCAACATAACTAACAACACATACTATCCTGGATGGTCTTAAGGCCGACATAAAAACTCTAGCTTTCTTATCCTCAACCAATGTTTCTTGTACGAAAACGATATCAAGTTGTGTTCTAATAAGTAATCTTCAATGGGTAGTTGTTTTCAGAGCCCCTCCCACTCCCCTTATGTTTAAGGATAGTAGAATCATTACTTATCCATGGCTAGGGATTTCATGCCTCTAAGCGCCCTTTGATAAGAAATGATGGAGTTTTGTTGTGAAAGAGTAGAATTAGTAGGAAGTGCTTTCCTACGAGCACTTCTGGTTTTTAGCAGGAAAATATTGACCCTCAGACCCCTAGACCAGGCATCCTCCTTTCCAAAATCATCCTCTATCCGCCCCCAAAGTACTCGTGAGTCCCTCACATCTCAGTTCTTCTCTCCCACAAAAAATGGGGAGGGGAATAAGAGTCGTGGTTTCCCTATACGAAGGTACTAGGGAGTCCATAATCGCTCCCAAGGAGCTGTCCCATAATTATAATTCCTTGAATCCCTCATTACATCCTCTCCACCCCCCGTGTGTCCTCGGGAAGGGTTTTAAGAATGGTAGACCCCCCTAAATCCTGGCTAGTTGTGTCCATCAGTGTTATCAGAACCGGTAAAACCGGCTAGTCCAACCGAGTCACAGAGGAAACCGGTTCAAACCAGACAATCAAACTGTTATTTACCTTGAAGGAACCGGTCAGTTGAATACGAAACCGATTTTTTTCTCAATCTGGTCAGTTCCATATAGTCGTTGTATGGCTGGAAAAGTAAGGGGATTTGCAAATTTAAAAAAAAAAAAAAAAAGGAAACATGCATTGGAAGTTTCTAGAAATATCTAGAGCCCCTAATAAACCTATAAAACCAACCCCAACCCCTCTATTTCACTCACACTATTCATTTGGGTTCTCTTGAGTTTATTAGCTAAGGGTTTTTATTGGTTTTAGAGAGCTGATTGCAGGGCTGATTTGGAGAGGTTGCTAGGCTGATTTTAAGAGTTGATTGTTGGGCTCATTTGGAGAGTTCTTTTGCTGAGTTTCTTGGACCAGATTTGGAGCATATTTGGAGCTGATTTGGAGCAGACTTGGACATGTTTTCTTGGGCAGATTTAGAGCTTGTTTTTTGGGGCAGATTTCAAGGTATCTAAACTATGCACTTACTCCCAAAAACCATAGTGATTACTCTCCTTAAAATTATTGTTGTTTTCTCCTAGCAATTAAAAAAATATAGGGTTTTTATTTGCAGATTTTTATTTGTTTCCATGGCTCCTAAAGATAAGAGGGATCCAACATGGCTTCATTGACAATTGATTGATGGGAAAATGGTTTGTAATTATTGCCAAAAGGAGGTTGGTGGGGGAGGTAKTAATAGGATCAATCAACATTTAGCCCATGCAAGGGGGAATATAAAACCATGCTTGGAAGTTTTTGATGAACTAAAAGCTGAGATGCAGGGCCATCTTGATGCCTATCAAGCAGAGAAAGCGAAGAATAAGAAGGTTCGAAAAGAGGTGGGGAGAAGTAGTAGTGGATCTCAATTTGATAGTGATCTTCAAGATAGAATGCCTAGTTTTGAGGAATCCTCTGCTTTCCCAATCCTTGGGCGTGATCCTTATACCAATCCTAGGGAAGAACATGTTGGTGGAAGTGGTGTTGGTGCATCAACATCCAAAAGGCCTCATGGTAACCTTGAGTAATTTTTTGTACCTCGCACTACCCCTGGTGCTCAGCCCACAATTGATGCCAAATGAAAGAATATAGAAAGGGAGGCTACTTGGGAATGCATTGCTAGGCGGTGGTATGATGTAGACACACCTTTCAATGCTACAAGGTCTGTTTATTATCAACCTATGTTGGATGTTATAGCTTCATGTGGTCTGGGCTTCAAGGGACATGGTTATGAGGATATTATGGGGAATCTTTTAAAAAATGAAGTTTAAAGAGTAAAGGAATACCTCATAGAGTTCAAGGAGTCATGGTCTAAAACATGGTGCACAATCATGTACGATGGATGGATTGATCAACGATCCTGCACCATTCTCAACTTCCTTATTGCTTTCCCTAAAGGAACTATGTTCCTTACATCAATGGATGCATCCGATCAAGTGAAAGATGCACATTTACTATTTCGTCTTTTGGATGAAGTAGTTGAAGAGGTGGGGGTGCATAATGTTGTACAGGTTATCACAGATAATGCCTCAAATTATGTTGCAGCTGGAAGGATGTTAGAGGAAAAGCATCGTACTATTTGGTGGACCCCTTGTGCAACCCATTGTTTGGAACTTTGGACCTCATGCTTAAGGATATTGGGAAAATTGAATGGGTGAAAAAAACAGTGGAACAAGGTAAAAGCATAACAAGGTACATTTACAACCACACATGGGTTTTGAACCTTATGAGAAAAAACACTGGTGGAGAAGAGCTTGTCAGGTCAGCTATCACACGTTTTGCAATGAATTTTCTGACGTTGCAATCCATGATCGACCAAAAATCCAACCCGAGGAAGATGTTCTCTTGTGTTGAGTGGAATGCATCTCAATGGAGCAAGAAGGCTGAAGGCAAAGAGATTGTTGAAAAAGTGTATGAGAAAGCATTTTGGAAAAGGG
>ML787164.1:122069-138779 GCA_009831015.1 Picea engelmannii
TTTTTTTTTTTCGGTTCCGGTTTTTTGGGTCGACCGATTCAACAACCAGTCCGGTTTTGGTAACTTTGGTGTCCATCCCTTGTGTCTTTAATCCTCCCTGGATTATCTCAGGACTAACATCGGGTAAGGAAACATGAGGAGCCCCATCGACCAATTTTGTGGAAGATTCCAGAGTGTCTCGTTCCAAAGCAGATAAAGAATAATAAAGTGAAGGGAAAAGTGTTTTTAACTTACCTGCTACAGAGTTTTGTGCAAGTGTCGACTGCATCTCTGCCACAATTGTGTAGTCTTCCCCTTTCCCATAGGAGTCCACCCCTAGGGAATCACAGTAGTAAGCCTTCCTGGTAATGGAGTCTTTTGTCTCTTCCTCCCTCATTAAACCTTGACAGTCCTTCCGCAGGTGACCAGTTCTCCGACAATAAGAGCACCTAAAAGGTACTCCTAAATAGTCAAGTTTCTGTTCCACTATCCTCCCCCTCCAATCTATTCAATATTCTCTAGTAGCCCATTATGGATGTTTATTTTCACCATAACCTTCGCTATACGCTTGTCAGGCGCCTTGAGGGCTTCATCATCCACTTTTATGAAACGACCTAACTCATTTCCGATGGCTGCAAGAGCCTTGGAATTTCAAAGTTGTAAGGGTAGACCAGAAAAAAGGACCAAAAAATGGCGTAACTGGAAGGAATCAGTTGCTGGGTCAAAGTTGACCCTCCAACGTTTGAGCATAAGACCGTTGCCGTCAATAACCCACAGTTTGTCTAAGACAACCAAAGTATCTTCTGGGGAGTTGAAGATGAACCCGAACCAACCCTTGGTAAGTGTCAAAACCTCAGGTGAATAACCAAGTAGAGGAGCCCATGTTGTCCTCACCCACTCTGGTAATCTCTGTCTGAATAATGTGCGATATGAGAAATGCCCCACCAACGCACAGAGGGCTAACTTACAGGACTCCTCTAGTCCAATATCACCCCCTAAAACCATCTTGCACTTAACTTTATTCAGTTTTTACGCTTTCGAGGTAGAGCCCTTCCCTCTCTGAGCTCTGTGTGCTCATCCTCTCTCTAAACAGGATGACCCCCCCGCGTTGTCGGCCTGGCTACCCGCAGGTCTCTGTGGTAAAACTTTTTGTAGTGAAGGTGTCCCTCCAGCGTAATGTGAAGGAAAATTCGGGTTTTGTTTTCCAGGCTCGCTACTAAATCCTAATGCTGGCTCTGTTGTACACTCTACACTTGTCCCCACAAGTTTTCTCCCTCTAATTAAACCTCTTAACTCTTCATCTGAGGTGAACAATCCAACGCTGTTCCACAAAGCCTCGTCCTCTGCACCCATCAGTGCGTTGACCTCAGCTTCCATCCAGAAGCTTCAACCTCCTGTAGACACCTGCCACCCTCTGATCTCTTCCATCCTTTGCAGGTAACCGACAGTCTGGGCCTGTGGATAGAGGAGTAAAATCATAAAACCATTAATGGTTGGAGTTGTCAAGAATCACGAGTACCCTTATCATGTCATAAATCATGTCAATACTACCCAAACAATTAAGACAAAGAGTTTCCTCCTCCACCTTGGCCGTCTAGGGACTCCGCCATTCTTCCTCCAACTAAAACAACTGTTGCTCCGCCATTCTTCAGCCTCTCTCGAGGGAATAGCCTACCACTTAATAAAAAATAAATAAAACAAATAAAAAAAAAGATAAAAAATAAAATAAAATAAAAAAAGTTCAATGTTGGCATTAATTATAATTTCATTTTGATTAATAAAATTTTAATTTTAAAACTTTATCATTAAAAATTATAAATGTCCTAAATCATTACAATTTTAAAAAATATAAATAACCAAAATGGAACTTTACCTTGCCTAACAGAAAACACATATTTTTTTTTCCGACTTTTTCACTCTCAATTCTAAATTCGTTGGCTGTGAGCACGTCATAATGTAATAGAGGCAATCGAAACTATTTTGTATTTAACATGAACCTCCGCTGGATGCATCTGCCCTCTCGGTGGCAGCCTGTTTTCTCAGTAACTTCGGGCTTTAGAGTCTTCAAAATCTAACCAAAATACACATCACAGTGAATTATTTATGGGGTAGGGTTTGAAGGCCGGAATCCTCTCACAAAGCAAAGCTCGGAAATCAGAGCAGAGAAATCGAGCAGGAGCAACAGTATATATTACTGTTATTTTTTGAAATGGAAGTGGAGGTGAGAAGTGTTGCAGGCATGCAGGGGTGTTTTGCTGCTCTGCCTCTGCATCTCATTCACACTCTGCAGGCCACTTACTCGGGGTTTCTGCCTCCTCTTCTTGCTCTCGAGCTTCGACCCAGCGACCCCACTGCAACTAAGGCGTCCTTGTGGTTCGTCGCCTGGATTGGGGCCGCTTCAAACTCTAATGCCATCGAGGTATATTCGTTCAAATATTCCATATTGCGTACATAATACTATGGACTGTGAATTGTAACTTTCCTGCCTCGTTCGCGAATGGATTAGTTACAGTAACGTTACACGAGTTGAATTATCAAGCATGTAACTGGGAGGTTGCAACGTATCTAAAAGGCCTGTCTGAAAATTGTGATAAATGCGATAGTTTTAAAGTCCAGAAAGGCATTTATGCCAAATAAATTTGTAGTTTTATAGTCTCTCTTTTCAAATTTGTTTGTAGGATGATTATTTTAGTACCATTGTGTAATTCATGTTCACTATTTTTTGGTTCGAAAACATTGAGGTGATAGTTTATTCGCGGTGTTTTGTAACATAATAGCCATTTTCAGGAAAAGAGAATAACACATAACAGGAAAATGAACCATACAATTCTGCCCAAAAAATGTTTTTTTTGGATTGTATCTTTAAACTCTAGAAAAATTACAGTTGGCCGGAATACGTCAGGCATCGGCATTGCAAAGCGGTCTGTTTTCACAGCCCTCAAAGGGCAAACCATGAATCACAAGCTTCAGCAGAGTACTCTTTCGGCAAAATCACGTAGGACTTGCTCCTGCGCCCAACCACTTATTTGTGCCTTTAGGGGGAATTGAACCTTGGTGGGTGCCATGACATGCCACTGCTTTCATCCGCTGAACCACGACCCCATTGGCACCAAGAATACCTCAAAACGATATGTTATTCATTTTTGAAAATATTCATCTGAAGAATACCTCGCTAGAAGAGTCATGTTTGGGTTGCATGAGTCTATAAATGCTCATTGTATCGATGGAGTTTACAAAGGCCAGGGATTAACTGCTGGGTTTTATGTGAATAGTGTTTTTTTAAAAATAGCGTTCATAATTTCAGATCTACATTCAAAGGATTAACTATGGTCACAAAAGAAATGGAGATGGAAAATTGGTTGGAACTTGCTTTGAAAGGTCTCAAAACAATATTTGTTTATTTATCTTTCATGCTCGAAAGGTCCATCCACCAGTTTTGCTTCTCTTAAGAACTGAACATTTTAAGAGCAGAGACGATGTTGCACTCGGTAGGATAAGTGGAGATGAATGAGACAGAATTTAACTGATAAAGGTCAAGGGTTGAGCATATTGCAGTGTACACAGGGTTCATGCCCCTCTCTTCAATATTTGTAGTAATGAATTTAATCAACTAATGTCAAATATGAAGAGATTCATGAATCAACGTTTCATCCTTGCTTTCCTCGCTGGCTTAGAAAAGGTTTACAATAAACCTGTAGAATAGAGCAAAGTAGTCGGAACCAGAACCATACCCGAAGCAGAATTCCCAATCATGAATTGGAACCAGAACCAAATGAAAAGGCGGTTTAAAAGCCGATTGAATAAAAAAGACTCTAAGAATTCAAATTTTAATAAAAAAAATATATATTCATGCATATCATTGTTAGGCACCAAATATGCAAAGTTTGCTTATGTTTAAAGCATGTAAGGGTGAATATAACAAAATGCCATCATGATGTATGTTCTGCAATACATATAATCGAAGTTTCAAATAAAAATACATAAACATTGAGGCTCTAAATTGCCTCCAGAGTCCAAAAATTAGCATATTGTGTAGTGCAAACGAATCACTAAATATCAAGAAAATCATCCCCTAGATCAAGGTCTTTGTCAACATTCTTTGCATGGGTATCATCAATTGCTGTGCTAAACTCAATAATGACCTCCTACCTTGATCCGAACGTGATGTTGGTTGATTAGGTCTAGTGTCTAGTCCCCCTTTGATCACAACTTGTCCTTCTCTGTTTCTTGTTGAAGATTTGAGATGGTAATCTTTTTCGTATCAAGTTGACAGTCCTTGTCCAAGGAATAAGTTGTTGTTATGGTCCTCGCTACAGAGACTAGACAACCTCCTTTCTCAAAGTCGTGGAATTCCAATATTTGGACTTTGGACAAGTCCCTTTTGTTAGCTTTTGGGGTTACTCCAAAAGTGTTTTCAGCTTGCTATGCTAGGAGAGTGCTATGTCTCCTGGCCCCTTGGCGATGCTTCATGAACATATGGATGGTTCAATTTTGGTGGATGCTTGACCTTGGCTAGAGTATTGGCATGGCACCCTTACCTAGGAGGTTGTTATCTTGATCGTCACGATGACTAACCCATTGGGTGCATGCAATGGGGGAGTCAGTTGCTCGATTAAGGGAGGTACCTACCTAGGAGGAGGAGCACTCAACACTTGGAAGAGGGCAGTTAGCCCTTAGAGCCTGGGACCATGTGATATATACCTTGGAGGTTGGACACTTGACTTGAGGATGCTTGGGTTGAGGAGCATACTTCATGGAGGTTGGTGATGACCTAGACACATGTTGAGAAGGAGCATTGGAGCTTAGTGACCACATTGGTACACATGAGAGTAGCATTGGGCACATGAGAGGGCATGTGGCACACATTTAGAGGAGTAGTGCCTTGCATGAGGACACTTGAATAGTGGACCATCGTGGAAGAGGGAGTGTTGGACTAACAACTTGTTGGTGAGTGCACCATCTTGGAGGAAGGGTGTTGAGACTAAGGAGGATCATGCTTGGAGGGCGTTTCACTTTTGGGGTTGGATAAGCCCTAGTTTGGCACATGTACATCATTGTACTATAGAGCGCTCTATGTGGGGTTGCTTTATTTATTACTCATATGGACACATGTCCTTATTTATGTTAGCCTCCCTCACCTACTTATATATACAAGGGAGGAGAGAGATCTTGTATTCATTATCGTCATTGTACTTGTCTTGGAGATGTTGGGGTTCACGAGGAAACTCTAGGAGCAGGACATTAGGGTTCATGAGGAAACCCTAGGAGCAGGACATTAGGGTTCATGAAGAAACCTTAGGAGAAGACAAGGGGAGAGAGAGACGCCTTAGATGTTCTTAAAGAGATTGCTCTTAAGAGATCCTAGGGTTTGAGCTATGCATATCTACCCTAGAGAAGACCATGACATTCGAGGTGATGATGGTTCTTGTGGCTTGTGTTGTATCACTAGGGTTTCTACCCTAATAGAAAACATGGAGAGTGTAATATACCCAAACCAGTCAATTAATATATTACTAATCTAGTTCACGAGGAAACCCTAGGATAAGACAAGGGGAGAGAGAGACGCCTTGGATGTTCTTAGAGAGATTGCTCTTGTGATATGCTAGGGTTTGAGCTATGCATATGTACCCTAGAGAAGATCATGACATTCAAGTGACGATGGTTCTTGTGGCTCTTATTGTAGCACTAGGGTTTCTACCATAGTAGAAAACATGGAGAGTGTAATATACCCAAACTAGGCAATTAATATATTAATAATCTCAAATTAATAAACTACTATATAATCGACTCCTTGTGAAGAGTCACAACTCTTAATTCTACATGTATAAATATTGAGTCGTGCTTTGTTGTAATCATCACTTGGAGTTAATAATCAAATATGTATTTTATATATGTGGTTTCCTCCAAGTGGTATCAGAGCTACTATTTTTGTTGCATAAACGTGACTAGTTGATGACCAAGGAAGGTAGTGTGTAGCTATGTATTAATTTTGTTCATACCATGGCTATGGGATTTCAAATCTGGGTTTCCACGTGTAGGTTTAGGTCTGATAGCAAGTTTGGGATGTGGCATTTCGATACAATTCAAGCCCACTAGTTTGCTCCCAAGCTTATATAGGCCTTCACACACAAGTCTCCATGCACAAGTCTCATATAGGCTGTGTATCAAGTTGCGGCGTTCTCAAATTGCATTTTGGGAGGCTCACATCTCAGGTTGCATATTATACAGGCCACGTATCAAGTTGCATACTCTTGTACAGGCCGCAAAGAGGTTAAACGAAACATAACTTGAGGGGGGGATTCCTTTGAAACAAGCTCAAACTGCCTTATATCACGAGGAATTCAAAAACATCAAGAAAGGCCTTTGGTTCCACAAGCAACATGCCTTTTAATACTGACCTAAGCGAAGAAATAAGAGAGATTCATATCAAGCTAATTGATGAAATAAAAGAAATAAAAGAGACAAATACGAGACTTATGGACATGATGGGAAAATCTCCAAAAAACTCGATGATATGGATAAAATCTCTAAAAAATTGTACAATGTGGATCTTGGAGTAAAGGAGCGGGGCAAGAACCACATTTTGCTAAAGAATGAGGTTCAGGGAATGAAAAACGAGAATAGGGGAGTAAGTAGTCCAAACACCCACACATCATTCCCGACACCACAACATTCATTCAATGTGGGTTCTTTTAGTGGTTTTACACACGAGATAAACATTTGTGTGCCCAAGCTTGATGGAGATATAGAGCGGATAGAAGATGGATAAATACACTCAAACACTATTTTGAGATCTACCATATGCATGATGATGAAGAGAAAATTAACTTTGCATCTATGCATTTGGAGAAATTGGCTTGTAACTAGTTCCTTTGGTGAAACTCAAATCCCGTGCATTAGCAAGATATTGGGACATATTCAAAAATATTCTTTTCAAAAGATTTTAGGATATATATGAGAAGGAAGTTTCCTCCAAACTCACTCGATTATAACAAACAGGTAGGGTGGAGGAGTATTTTTGTGGTCTACATTTATTGGCCACTCGTGTAGCAGACCTATCAAATGACCACCTACTACAAATCGCCATATCGGGGCTGAAAGAGAATATAAAAAACGAACTCAAATTGCTAGATATAAAAAATGAGAGCAAGCTCATAAAAAAGCCAAATTTACTGAAGAGAAACTCATGTCCTGTAATGTCCCCGTTGGCCTAGGAGGCATAAGGAGTGGTTCTGCTCGCCTAAATTGGTTCCCGTAGGCTAAGTCGGAAAAGTTACCTAGGGAACTCAACTTTTGCCTAGGAAATAACTTTATAAAATGAAAAAGGGAAAAAGGGGGACATGGGTCTTAGGCAAATGAAGTCACTTAAAAATTATAAAGTGTGCAAGCATAAAGTGACTTTAAAAAGAAAAGTGAGCGGGAAATAACTTAACGGAGAAATAAAAGAGGGGAAATGAGGAGGCGCCCCTCATTCTTGTATTCACTCATTTGGAAAATAGATTTTTGAGAGCTCTTGAGGAAAGAGTCTAGGGTTTTTGGAAACCCTTATTCATCTACTGGTTTCGGTGTTGCAACTATACACCCTAGTCAGTTAAGGGAGAGATTGCTGCAGGTTTCTCATTGTGCTTCATTCAGATTGTGTTCCCGTCCTTTAGCAACAGAGTTTGGAAGTGTGGAGGTCGATTTTCCCTTGGAGGCCGAGTTCCTTTCAGTTTGGGCGCATTCCTAAGAGGCTGGGCGCATATTGTAGCCTGGGAATAGAGTATAAGTCGAGTTCCTCTTGCTGGCAGTCATTTATCTTTTGTAAGGACACATTGCTGCACTATTGGGCGCATTTATCTAAGTGTTGACTCATAATCTCTTTACTGGGTGCTAATACCCCTTGGCTGGGCGCATTATTTCTTGTCTAGAGACATCCTATCTCTGTAGAGCGCCTCATTATTAACTGAGCTTATATTTTATGTGCTGGGCGCATATATCTTGATTTGTGAGGGCTGTGTACAATTTCTAGAGGAAGGGGGTTGTTCCTTTCAAGGAACAAACAAAGGGAATGTGGGTCTGCTGAGTTATTCCAACTTGGGCACGATTTTCTTGAATATGGGCAGCATATTTGTAAGCTGGGTGAGTTAAATTACTTGCTGGTCGAGTTGTCTCAGAGGGGAATCCTACTCGCATTGTTGACTGATGTTTTAAAGACAAAGGAAGCTGTTGTCTCATATTCCCACCCCTACATCTATATATACTTCAGCTCGAGGAGAATTCATAACAACTCGTGCATTATACAGTCCTGTGACTAAGTCAATCGTATTGCTGCTATATATCTAAATTCAGATCTGAAGGAGACCACCCTCAACTTTATACACAGGTTCCTTTTTTCTTTGTCATTTATTGTTGCTGAAGTTTCATTGTAATTTCTGTTATTGTGAAGAATTAATTACAACAGTCATTTTGGGTAGCAGCCTCACTGAATATTGAGAATTTTAGGAGGTAGGAATTATGTATTATGATCTGATACTTGCATACACATTGCTTACATCCATTATCTGAACTATCAAACAAGTAAAACACTTCAGCAGTGAGTGGGAAAACCTTGACATTGAAGCAAAACCCTAAGAAAACGAAAAATCAGTGATTGGGAATATTACAATGGTATCAGAGCATGTTCCTCTGCAGCTGTGGACTTTGAGGGGCACTTACAATAAGATTTATGAGACTAGAAGACAAGCAGAACATTACCTACCGAAGACGTAGGGGAAGAACCCCAAATCCCCCTGGGTGGGAAGAAGAAGAAGTGGTTAGGTAAGAAGAAACAGGAGAGGTAACACCATCTATCACACCTAAGGGCAAAGAAACTATGGGGGAAGAAGATGATGCCAGGACCAACAGTCTGTTCAATATTTTGAATGATTTGGCCAAGGGTCAAAAGGTCACGATGGACCTTATGGGGCAGCTAACTAAGAATTCCTCGGAGGGCCCAACGAAGCAGAATCAGAATGGTAATGGGGGCTCAAACAATGGAGAGGGTAGCCATTCACGCACTATCATGTAGAGCCACCCCCACTTGTACACCAAATCCCCTAGACCCACTATACCTCAATTTTTGGGGAATGATGCTGCAGGTCCATTGATGCAGGTTGATCAGGATGAGCTCTATAGGGCATATTTAGAGGTGTACATGAGGCTGGGAGATGATTTCCACTCAGCCATGTCTTTTGCAGAGTTTTGCAATATGAAGAGCAGAAATTGATCGAGAGGGCCCATGAGGGCCATGACACAAAATTTTGAGCTGCAACGTACCCTTGGGAAGGTCACCATTCCCAACTTTGACGGGAGCTCTAAATACTCCGCGAGATCATGGGTGCAAAAGCTCGACACTTACTTCCAGCTGCACCAGATGATAGAGACAGATGCAATAAGTTGGCCACCTTGCACTTGGACGGTGAGGGCCATGAGTGGTGGTACCATGGGTTAGTCACCTTGGGACATGTCGGGGTCACTTCCTACCTGGACTTCACACAAAGGCTCATAGAGAGGTTTGACAGGAAGGATCCAGAGCTTCACTTCCAAGAGTTGGCTCAGCTCAAGCAGACAGGTAGTCCAAAGGCTTATATATCTGAGTTTCAGAGGGTTGTTGTGATGGTGATAGACATTTCAGAGGCCCGTTTGGTGATGTTGTTTGTTGAGGGGCTGTCGGAGCCTCTACAAGGATGGGTCAAGGCTTACAAGCCTACCTCTTTACACGATGCAGTCAACAGAGCTCGTGACATGTAGGTTGCAGTACTTAAAAGTCAATTTCCGCCCAAACCCATTTTTACCCCAAAGACTAAGGAGACCAGACCACCTCAGAGGGATTGGGCCGGAAAGCCCAAACTGGATGAAGAGACCAGTAGAGAATTGAGGAAAAAGAAATTGTGTTTCAGCTGTCAGGAACCATGGGCACCAGGACACAGATGTGCAGGGAATGACAAAACGGGCAAGGCCCATTACATTGAGGTATACTTTGATAGTGACGGTGACGAGGATGGGGAGGTGGAGTAGGCACAGGACCAGGGACATCCAATATCTGGAGAGGAATCTTCAGAGGATGGGGCTAAGGGCCCAGTCATGGCCTCGATGTCAGGATGTCCGAGATATCATACTTTCAAGGTCAGAGGTGTCCCACAAGGGCACAAGGTGTCAGTCTTGATTGATTGGGGGGCATCCCATAACTTCATTGACGCTAACATGGTTGAGAGGAGAGGAATTCCGACAGAGGAATTCAATGGGTTCACAGTAGTCATACCAGGAGGCCACCGGATGAGTTGCACCAAATGGATTCCCAAGCTCACAATAACCATGGGAAACTACTCCATGACAGATGATTTCTTTGTGGTGGACGTACCAGACACCAATGTAGTGTTGGGTGTTCAATGGATTTACTCTATTGGGAGATACATTACTAATCAGAGGATCATGGAGATGGAGTTCACAGGCTCAGATGGCAAGAAAGTGGTCCTACGAGCCATGCACCAATACCCGCTGAAGATTGTGTCATCGCACAACATGGAGGCAATCATGAGGCATGGTGATATAGAGTGGGTTGTAGAGTGTTTTATTTCTGACAGAGAGCCACCTGATCGTGTGCAACAGCTTCCAGAGGACTTACAGGTATTACTCCGCAAACATCATAAGGTATTTAGTGACATTCCTCCAGGCATTCCACCTGATAGAGGTTTTGAGCATATCATAGAGCTATAAGAGGGTGTCCAAGCTGTTATGACAAACCCCTATCGACACCCTAAAGATTACAAGGACGAGATTGAAAAAACCATCAAAGAATTGTTGAAAATGGGTCACATCTGCTCTAGTTCCAACCCATTTGCCTCTTTTGTTGTCTTAGTCAAGAAGAAGGACAGTACTCTGCGGATGTGTATTGACTATAGGGCTCTAAACAAGAAGACGATCAAGAATCGGTACCCCATACCCAGGATCGATGAATTAATGGATGAGCTCAGGGGAGCCAAATTTTTCTCGAAGATTGATCCTCGATCAGGGTATCATCAGATTAAGGTACGAGAGCAGGACATACTTAAGACAACCTTTCGATGCCACTATGGGCATTACGAGTTTCTGGTCATGCCATTCGGGCTAACTAATGCCCTTGACACTCTCCAGTCGTGCATGAATCATGTGTTCAATAAGCAGCCGAGGAAGTTCTTATTGGTCTTCTTGGACGACATCCTCATATACAACAAAACATGGGAAGACCATCTGCGACATCTTGATGAAGTATTGGGTATTATAGAGAGTCAACAGTTGTATGCAAAGGAATCCAAGTGCGAGTTTGGTATGACAAAGATGCTCTACTTGCGGCACGTGATTGGAGCGAATGGGGTACAGGTGCACCAAGAAAAGATTAGGGCGGTCATTGAGTGGCCAACTACCAGGAATGTGACAGAACTAAAGAGTTTCTTTGGTCTCTGCACTTACTATAGGAAATTTGTTAAAGGATTCTCACAGTTGACAGCGCCACTGACTGATCTCACCAAAAAGGGGGCTTTCGTTTGGATAGAGGAGGCCCAGGAGACATTCGAGAAAAAGAAGTAGGTGATGAGTTCATGCACTCTTTTAGCACTCCCTGATTTCACTCAGCCCTTTGTCTTGGAGTGTGATGCTTCAGGAATTGGGATAAGAGCTGTATTGATGCAAAGCGGTCACCCAATAGCGTTTGAGCGCCGCAAACTTCGAGAGTATGAGCGACATTACTCCATATATGACAAAGAGATGTTGGCCATAATGCATGATTTGACCAAATTCCGGTAGTACTTGGTGGGAAACTGGTTCAAGGTAAAGACCGATCATAATAGCTTGAAGTTTCTCATGGAGCAAAAGGAGTTGAGTCAACGGCAGCAAAAATGGATCAATAAAATCCAAGCCTATGATTTTGAAATTGAGTATGTGAAAGGCAAAAATAATGTGGTTGTTGACGCCCTATCTAGGATACCCACTTTCTCTCTCATGGAGATTTCAGTGGAATGGAAGGCACTTCTATTGGTAGAATAGTCCAAAAACAGTTTTTCTTGTGAGATACTTGATTGTCAGGTCTCCGATGACAGGTACATGGTTATTGACTACATCATATATTATAAGGACCGGATCTATTTAGTACCAGAATCTCAGCTGAATGACAAAATTCTGCATGCTGTGCATACTTCTCCTTTGGCGGGTCATCCAGGATACCTGAAGACTTATAGAAAAATTCGGGAGGGGTTCGCTTGGAAGGGTTTCAAGACTGATGTATTGAAGTTTGTACGAGAGTGCCACATCTGTTAGCAAAATAAGGCGGAACATGGTCGAGAGGAGAGGAATTCCGACAGAGGAATTCGATGGGTTCACAGTAGTCATACCAGGAGGCCACTAGATGAGTTGCACCAAATGGATTCCCAAGCTCACAATAACCATGGGAAACTACTCCATGACAGATGATTTCTTCGTGGTGGACGCACCAGACACCAATGTAGTGTTGGGCGTTCAATGGATTTACTCTATTAGGAGATACATTACTGATCATAGGACCATGGAGATGGAGTTCACAGGCTCGGATGGCAAGAAAGTGGTCCTACGAGCCATGCACCAATACCCGCTGAAGATTGTGTCATCGCACAACATGGAGGCAATCATGAGGCATGGTGATATAGAGTGGGTTGTAGAGTGTTTTATTTCTGATAGAGAGCCACCGATCGTGTGCAACAGCTTCCAGAGGACTTATAGGTATTACTCTGCAAACATCATAAGGTATTTAGTGACATTCCTCTTGGCATTCCACCTGATAGAGGTTTTGAGCATATCATAGACCTAGAAGAGGGGGTCCAAGCAGTTATGACAAACCCCTATCGACACCCTAAAGTTTACAAGGATGAGATTGAAAAAACCATCAAAGAATTGTTGAAAATGGGCCACATCAGCCCTAGTTCCAGCCCATTTGCCTCTTTTGTTGTCTTAGTCAAGAAGAAGGACGGTACTCTGCGGATGTGTATTGACTACAGGGCTCTAAACAAGAAGACGATCAAGAATCGGTACCCCATACCCAGGATCGATGAATTAATGGATGAGCTCAGGGGAGCCAAATGTTTCTCGAAGATTGATCTTCGATCAAGGTATCATCAGATTAAGGTACGAGAGCAGGACATACCTAAGACAACCTTTCGATGCCACTATGGGCATTACGAGTTTCTGGTCATGCCATTTGGGCTAACTAATGCCCCAGACACTCTCCAATCGTGCATGAATCATGTGTTCAATAAGCAGCTGAGGAAGTTCTTATTGGTCTTCTTTGACGACATGCTCATATACAACAAAACATGGGAAGACCATCTGCGACATCTTGATGAAGTATTGGGTATTATAGAGAGTCAGCAGTTGTATGCAAAGGAATCCAAGTGCGAGTTTGGTATGACAAAGATGCTCTACTTGGGGCACGTGATTGGGGTGAATGGGGTACAGGTGCACCAAGAAAAGATTAGGGTGATCATTGAGTGGCCAACTACCAGGAATGTGACAGAACTAAAGAGTTTCCTTGGTTTTTGCACTTACTACAGGAAATTTGTTAAAGGATTCTCACAGTTGACAGCGCCACTAACTGATCTCACCAAAAAGGGGGCTTTTGTTTGGATAGAGGAGGCCCAGGAGACATTCGAGAAAAAGAAATAGGTGATGAGTTCATGCCCTATTTTAGCACTCCCTGATTTCACTCAGCCCTTTGTCTTGGAGTGTGATGCTTAAGGAATTGGGATAGGAGCTGTATTGATGCAAAGCGGTCACCCAATAGCGTTTGAGAGCCGCAAACTCCGAGAGTATGAGCGACATTACTCCATATATGACAAAGAGATGTTGGCCATAATGCATGCTTTGACCAAATTCCGGTAGTACTTGGTGGGAAACTGGTTCAACGTAAAGACCGATCATAATAGCTTGAAGTTTCTCATGGAGCAAAAGGAGCTGAGCGAGCGGCAACAAAAATGGATCAGTAAAATCCAAGTCTACGATTTTGAAAGGCAAAATAATGTGGTTGCTGACGTCCTATCTAGGATACCCACTCTCTTTCTCATGGAGATTTCAGTGGAATGGAAGGCACTTCTATTGGTAGAATAATCCAAAAACAGGTTTGCTTGTGAGATACTTGATGGTCAGGTCTCCGATGACAGGTACATGGTTATTGACGACATCATATATTATAAGGATCGGATCTATTTAGGAATGACAAAATTCTGCATGCTGCGCATACTTCTCCTTTGGCGGGTCATCCAGGATACCTGAAGACTTATAGACAAATTCGAGAGAGGTTCGCTTGGAAGGGTTTCAAGACTGATGTATTGAAGTTTGTACGGGAGTGCCACATCTGTTAGCAAAACAAGGCGGAACATACCCATCCAACAGGATTGCTCCAACCGCTTCCCATTCCTGAACAAAAATGGGAAAGCATTTCGATGGATTTTATTACAGGGCTGCCTTTGGTTTAGGGGAAGGATTGTATCTACGTGGTGGTTGACAGGCTTACTAAATTCGCCCATTTCTTTGCCATATCGTCCAAATACTCTACAACACAGGTAGCAGAATTGTTCTTTAGAGAGGTATTTCGGCTGCATGGACTGCCCATGACAATTGTCAGTGATCGAGACAACAGATTGATGGAGGGTTTCTGGCAGGAGCTGTTCAGACTCGTAGGGACAGAATTAATGCCTAGTACCAGTTATCACCCTCAGAATGATGGGCAAACCAAAATTGTGAACAAATGGCTTGAGGGGTATTTGAGAAATTATGTATCGGGGCAACAAAAGGCATGGATCAAATGGCTACACTTGGGTGAGCATTGCTATAACACCACTTATCACATGTCGATCGGGATGACACCTTTCAAAGCTTTGTATGGTTATGACGCCACCACCTTTGTGGACCGAGCATTTGGGGACAACCGGGCACCCAAAGCCAAAGATTGGATTCAAGAGAGTCAGGACATCTTGCAAACTCTCAAAGATAACCTGCAAACGACACAGAATCAACAGAAGATGTATGCCGACAAGCATAGAGTAGAGCGCAGTTTCGAGGTGGGAGACTTGGTATACCTCCACTTGCAGCCATACAAGCAGTCATCCTTGAAAATGAAAGGGGCAGAGAAATTGAAGCCACGATTCTATGGTCCCTACAGGATTTCGAGGCGAGTCAGGGAGGTAGCTTATGAGTTAGAGCTTCCAGAGAGGTGCAAGATACACAATGTCTTTCATGTTTCATGCCTCAAGAAGGCAGTGGGACAACATATTGTCACCTCTACAGAGCTACCACCATTGGATGAGGAGGGGCAGTTGATTCTAATTCCGGAGGAGGTGTTGGAGACCAGAGAGCGGAAATTAAGGAACAAGAGCATCAAAGAGTACCTGATCAAATGGAAAAATCTGCCTATCGAGGATGCTATGTAATATCCCTGATCCAGCTGATCTGGATATCTATTGCTGAACTACGGTTTGGCTACCGAATCTGATACTCTGGGGGTTTCTGATTGCGTTTGAGTAACTGTGTGAAGATGCTCAGTTGTTTTTGCATGTGTGTTCCCGTTTATTATGTGTTTAGCAGTATAAAACAATGCATGCGAAATAAGGACAACACAGCTGACTGATATATATATATATATATATATATATATATATATATATAATGCTGGACAAAGCAGGAAATACAATAAAGACTGGAAGCAGATATGATAATCGCCAGTTAGATCTCATGGATCGTCACTGGAATACAAAATAATAGATAAGAAATACCCGTGACCAGAAGAACAGGTGTTGGTCTGCGCATGCACGGATAGATCGACAAAAAGTAGTCTGGCAACTCGCGGTAACTGCTGTAGAATCCAGAAAACTCGCCTTGATGGCGATACCCATCAGAATGAGTTGGAAACTGTCTCAAAAGATGCGCCCTGGCCTCTAGACTGATCCTGATGATTGTCGGACTGAAGATCTGACCTCTGAAGCTCCGAATGTCACCCCCTGGGGGTTTGCGCACCTCCTGGGCTTAATGAGTGTGCCCTAGAGATTCCACCAGTCGAATCTGACGATGTATAGCTCAAAACGATCGCCCTGGTCTCCTCTGTAATGGGTCAGAAGGGATTCCTCAGATTTGCCTCGGAATGTCCCTTGGAACCCCAAATGTGCTTCCTCAAGAGTTGTGCCCTATATGACTATTTTCTTCTTTTTGGAAGATTCCACCATCGGAAATTGACGACAGGTGGCTCAAAAGGTGCGCCCTGGCTAACTCTCCAATGGGTCGGAAGGAATCAGCCAGATCTGAAACTGTCTCAAGCGGCCGTACAAACCCTCTCTCAATCACTTGCGCCCTCACTGGCTGAGTTGCGCAATCACTGAACTGGACACTGTAATGCACGGTGAAATACCTGGATGGTATCTCCGATAGGCTAGGGTGTGTCTCTCAACACCGAAACCAATCAAGGGTGGTGGTTTCCTCCTGAAATCCACAAAACAACAAGGGGGTCGATTTCCTCCTCCTCTGCAAATACCTCAACATCAAATCATAACATAGCATATCGAATTAGTTTGCTTTACCCTTCCTTTATATCTTCCTGAAACTCTAATTCGTTGTTGACCTTTTCCCTCCAAGTGACTTTTACTTTATTTTATTATTCCTTGATTAAATCACTTAATTAATTAACCATTTTACCTCTAAAAAGTGATTTATCCATCC
>ML787164.1:155050-170779 GCA_009831015.1 Picea engelmannii
ACTGGAAAACGACTGTAAATATGGCATCTGACAACATTTGATGCCATATTTTTACACTTATTGACTCAGAATTAATAAATTCCATTTTTTGCGGGAATTTAATTAATTCACTAAAACTTAAAAAAAAACCTATCAAACCTAGCTGCAATTTCCAAATGACTCAGACACTATGTCTTAGTATGAGCTTATATACATTCTGACACTAGACATTGGATTTTCCATGCCAAGACATGCTTGTCAACACATACTCCGGCTTTGGAGCAAGTCTTTTTCTGAGTGAAAAAACTTAGAAATTATTTAATCCTTCTCATTGAGGCAAGCGGAAAAAATAATTAACAAGTAGAAAAAAACACTCCGAAGTATGTGCCCACTCCTAGATCAAGGGTGGCCAATAGGCTTTTACAATATCTCATACTTAGGACATTTATTACAATGGTGGAAATGCGGGAAAAAGGGGCTCTTTTAAGGCCTGCTGAATCACTGAAATCTGCATATATGAGCATTGATTGCTCATTCTCTGGCGGCTCTTCAGGAAATCCAGCTTGTGCAAACTGGTGGATAACAAACCCAAAGCCATTACTTTCATGGATCATTGCATGGAATAATCTTCTTCATCCTTGATCCATTAGGGTAGCTTCAGAATTGGAGCTGATGCAGCTTTATCAATGTAGACAGAAGGCATGAAGGTCTTTCTGGGGAGTAAGAGAGAATCCTTGAAAGAAACCACCTTTCCATGGGCTGTGTTGTTCAAGGGATAAGCATTCAAGTTTGACAAGATTAGAGACGAAGTTGCTCGGGAATGACAAGACCTACCCACATAACTAGTAGGGGGAACATCCACCCATTTCATAGAACCGTTGTGTTAAGGTAGCTCAGATGGAGATTGCTCTGAACTAGCAGGGGCTCCCATGGCTGCTTTGAGAAGACCAAACAGGGGAGGGGGATAGAAGCATAGATTGATAGTAGGCTGCCATGGAAAGCTAGGGCAAATCCCTAGCCATAGATGGAGAACGACTCTTGTTTATGGAGTGATTTGTTTATGGCTTATAGTGCACATTTAGTTCCATATATCTGACATGATTAACTTTCTGGATATCCAATCAATTCTTGAATAGTTTAGTTCCTTGAAGAACAATTCAGCTTGAACAGTTATACATAAGAAGTTGGTAGTTTTATTGTGGTATGCAATACACTGACAATCCGAGAACCATTTTCATTCACTGTGATTTGAGCTTCATTACATTGAGCTTTATTGCATTATTGTAACTCACCTGGATTAACAACCCATACCACGGCCTTGCTTTCATGTACTCTTGATGTTCTATGTTTTCATGGTCTCTTCATTAAAATAAGAGATGAAATCCTGAGAATGCAGTTGATAGGAAAACAAATAATGTCAAAAATCTGCATTTCTTTATTCAATTTCATTTGAGTGGTAATGAATCCTTGAATTGATGTGGTGTAGTCTTGTTAGATGCTTTGTCATTGATATAAATATGCTTTGTTGTACATTGTTCTTTGTTTTCTAGTCTCTTTTGTTTACTTTTAACTGAGCTCTTTTAAGTTTTTATCTAGTCTTGTCTTTTTTCAATGTTCAATTGGATTTAAAAGCTTCCTAATCAGTTATTTTTTATTCAAATTTTGAAATACGGAAATGGGAATTATAAGCATACTTCTAATGAAAGTTTTTCCTGTTGCCAAGGTTGCCGAAAAGCTAGCAGAGTGCATTGGCCTACCAAATTTCATCCAAGTGCATGTAAGAGTACGTGCAGATTTGCCAAAGGCAACTACAGTCATGCTTGAGCCTGCTACTGAAGATGACTGGGAGATATTAGAACTTAATGCAGATTTTGCTGAAGAACATCTCTTGAATCAGGTACTTTACTACATTGCGAAACTCGTTTTCACAGAAAGAGAAAGCAAACCAAGTCTTCTTTATCAAGCAGGAAAAACTGTACAATATTATTACAAAATCCCTCTAAAGGAAGATCGATACTGGAATATCACAAGAGTTTGCTAAGTGCTTATAGAATCTTGAGCAATTTATGCGGATATTACATTGTTTAATACTCTTTAATTTTGCTGCATTTGATTGACATTTTGTTTGCAAGTATCTCTTTATTAAGGCAATAACTTGTAGTTCTCATTTCTGTAGAAATTGATTTCTATTGAAAAGTAGTTTTTGTGCTTACATGATTAGGTGTTGTTCTAGCAAGGAACCAAGGAAATATCTAGTTCACATGCATTATTGTTCATTCAAAATAAATTGTTTTCTGCAATATGAAGCACACAAATCATGTTGTCTGCTGATAAACAATCAAGTTGGAATCAATACATGAGAAGCTGAGTTTTTTTTTTGGGAAAAGTATGCCTTACAGAAAAATATTTACAAACAATAAAGCAGAAAGTGGAAGGGTATATACAATAGAAATCATAACCTCTTCCGTAAAGCAACTAAAACTGAAATAAAGTCAGAATGTGCTATGGAGTCATGGACTCTAAAGTTCGGGCATTTTTGATCAACAGAGCTCCCTTAGCTAGGAGCTGATGGCGAACCTCATCATGCCACAAGTAACAAAAAGCAGACAATGATCTAACGTCATTCTCAAAATAGGATTTACATCGGATCTTCCAAAGAATGAATAAAGCAGAAATCCTCAAGCAATGCTAGATCCCAGTAAAGGAAAAATGGACTATGGATCGGTAATCTCTAAACAAGGCAGCATGCCAATGAATGCTTCCCTGAAGTAGCACTGAACACTGATCTTGCAGAAACTGCTCAGCAACACTTGGCAAATTGACACTCCCAAAAAATGTGCTTTACAGTCTCCAAGCAATGACAGACAGGGTAGAGGCTGTTAGAGAGTTTACTCTTACCCAAGTGGGCCTTGAATGGAATCCCTTGATACATCACAAGTCAGGAAAAAACTTGTAGCTTATAAGAAAGCCAGATGGACCAAAAACTGTGAAGTTAATGCACCCATTTGTCCTCTGCATTAGTTGACACCCTTCTCGCATTGAGAACTGGAGACAGTTGATGGTGATGGTGTGCAGAGCGAATACAATCTCCAAGAGTCATACTGTTGAAGAGGACGACCAAAACTCCATCCCTAATCCCTCTAAAAAGGCCCGAGCATCCCTATATTCATCTTGAATAACTCTGCCTCTGGGATGAGCTCTCTCGACTCCATTATCGACAGACGATTTGGGACCATCAATCCAAACTCCTGAGCAAGAATGTGCCAGACCTTCCAGGCATGTGAGGTTGAATCCCACAAGCCCCCCCTGTTACCTTCCAGGTCCTCACTTGGTGCAAAATTCTTAATCACATGTGTGAGGCTCCAAGGGAAACTTAAGCAAGCTGCCCATTGTCACCTCAGTAGCCTTGCCTTTCTCACTTCAGACTAGGTGGAATCCTGGATGATCCTAGTCTAGGGGAAGCTCAATGTGTGTAGTAGACAATGGGAGCAAGAGAGAGCTTAGCAACATAAAACAAAAAAGGAAAAAGAGTTTTTAGGATATTGTATTTTTGGGGGTGATGGATGAAAGTAAAGATCGGTGCCTTATCATGTTTGGGCTATGGGGTCATGCATGCAACTTTAGAGGGCGTTCTATGAATAATTAGGGGCTATAAGCAGCCAAGGTGATGTGCCATATAGCAGCCCTAATTTGGTGAACTAGAAATCACAGGTTTTACGAACATAAGGGACTCTCTATGGGGAGCTCCACAACAAAATTAATCTAGAAGTGGCCTTGCCTAAAGATGGAAATTATGCATTCACTCACAAAAGGATGTTTAGGGCATGGATTTCTTCTCTTTAAGACAGCGACAATAAGGCTTTGATTACCTACTCCAATATAGCAAGGCTGCTCCTCTATGGCTCTCAAATTAACTCTGACAATCTCAACCTGCAAGAAAAAGTCTCCAATGGTGTGCTGGTTAGTTTCTGTAGCTCAGAAGGTGTCTCAGCATGGGCCTAAGTGTCCTAGGCATGCTGTTGGACACATTAAACAATCCAGATCAGCTTATTTATTTTGCCTAAGTCTAACTTAGGAGTTCAACAAAAATTCTGTTTTGAGTGGTTTGTGGGGCCCAGGATAGTGGGGTGCATGGCCTTAGTGCTGTGTGGGGTCCAACAAAAGGGGGGCGCACCTCCTTGGAGCATTGGAGGCTGAACTGACACACAATTCAAGGCAGAAAGGAGGTTGAATGAAGGATAAATTGAGGGCTGAGGGTGAGGAGGACACACACACACAACACATTGAGAAAGAGAGCTGAAGGAGGGTGCTTGGCTGAGAAAGAGGGCAAGAGAAGGAGCTTTGGCTGAGGTGATCTTGCAGGTTGAAGATCAGGTCGAAAAGCAAGCTCCACAGCAGCAAGCTAAGAGGCAGAGGGCAGGCTGTACACAGCAGAGAAAGCAGGCCGTACAGGCCGTACGGCGCACCAGCAGCAAGGGCCGAACTGTCCCAGGCCGTACAGGCTGTTTCTATGACTGTTTGGGTCGATTTGTGCAGGCCAGATAGGCTGTTCTCTTGGGCTGAGCTAGGGCCGAGTCTGCTGGGCATGTTTAGCTGGGCCGTACAGCTACCGGAGTAAGACAAATTTCTGCAAGAAATTTTCTGTTGTATTTGCTGCTGTAAACCAATTTCTCAAGAGCCAGTAAAGTCCCTCCTTTGCTGGTTTTCCCCACACTGGGGTTTCCAGGGTATTTTCTGGTGTTATCTAATTATTTGCTTGGTTTTCTGTTAGCTTCTGCTGTCTTTTTCTGGTTAAATAACTCAGCTGTAGGTTATTTGCATAATTTCTGAATTTATATCAGCAAGTATAATTTCTGGGTTAAAGTAAATTATTGGCAATAATTTCACGAGCTTAGTTATAGGAAATTAACAGTGCTTAGAACATAATGCCACACATAACAAAGTTGTACATACAATTCTACAAAGCCTAGACAAAAGATTAGATCACCTTTATTCCATAAGCTTGGAGCTCTTTCTCACAAAATCCTGGTTACAAATGGAGAGAGAAAACCCTTATATCGGTTTAAACTCCATCTCCCATTTACAATAAAATATGATTTGCTTTCCTAGATCCATCAATCTCTCCAAGGAATAACAATATAATAATACTCTCAATGACTGACTTACTAAAAGTAGCAAGAAATTTGTTGAGATCCACAATTTCCTTCAAGAGGTTACAATAAAATACTCAAGGAAAACAAATATAACAATATCCTCAAGTAACTAACTTCAATAGCCAAGTCAACAAGTTACAACAATAAAATCGTGCAGTTAGTTACAACTACATCCAAAAATAGAGCCAAGTAATTGGGCGCCTCCTTTGGTTGAGAGATAGACCATGTCAAGGCTCCCAAAATAGCAAGTAAGTGCTTATCCACATGTGCGCCCTCCTAGATCATGTGTCCCATGTGTGCACAATGACCTAGAAAGAAGGACGACCTCCATATGTGGACAAATCCAATCGATCTATGAATAGATGTGCAAATAACCAACCTCATTCACATGTGTGGCCTGCATAACTAAGTCGTTCCATGCAAAATGGATCACCATGTTGCATGTGCTATCATCCAAGGTGGAAAACCAAGTGGCAATCCTCCAAATATGTGGGTGCCCACAACAAATGCCATGGGAACATGTGCAATGATCTCCTCAAGTGGACATACTCATCCAAGTGGCATAGATATGTGTGAAGAAGATATCAATAGAGGGGGCACTCAAGTGAAGTGGTCCACAAGCTATCCAAACTCCAACTCCCAAGTGTAACCACCCTCAAATCATGTGTCAAGGTGCCCTTTATGAGGGAGTGCTCAACAAACCATCACTAAAGGAGAACCTTACACTCAAAATGATCAAAGAATCCAAGGCGTTCTCTTAAAGGGTTAACCAACTCATGAGAATGTGTGTTAAAAGCTGTTATAACTACCAAAAAGGCTCCTCTAACAGCTGGACATTCCTCCTCATTAAGTGGATCTGAATGCTGAGTCAAAAGGAAGCTCATCTAGGAGGTTAACCATCTCCCACTAAAAGGGATCTTTTCTGGATATATGTGCAGTAGTGGTTAGAATAACCCCAAATGGTAGTGCTTGTCAAGAAGTGACCTGTTAACCACATCTTCATCCAAAACAACCAGCGACCTCTATAAAGATTGGCATGTTTAAAGGTTCGTTGCTTTTGAGACTTTTGTGGACTGATCATTGCAATTCTTTTGTTGATGCAGGAATAACTTTGGATCCAAAAACCATTGTCAATCTGGTATCTAAACTGAGAAGTTTGAGAAGAATGTTTATATGGAAGACACATGTACCATTGATGCATTAGATAGCCTCATCAAGCACTGCTACATATAGCTTTTAGGTCACTCCCTGACTGTCACAAGGTCGAATCTGATCTGTGCATTCCATACAATGCTACAGGGTTATCCTTTTTCACTGTTATTTGATGGTGAAAACAGTCCCGAACCTATCTGCCCTTACCGTTGTTATAACTGAGTCACATAGACATAAGAAATATTTATGGAAAACAGGGTACCCTGCTGCAATATGCTGCTTAAACTTTGCCCACCAATCCACTGCCAGACTTCCTGTAAGTATACATTCCAGCCACTGTTTAAAAAGGCTGTAAATGTGCCTTCTTTCTGAGTTTCAAGAGTGAAGATAAGCTGTTGGCTTTTATTTCCTGTAGACGGCTGAAAACAGATCATAATTATTATTGTTCAAACCCAGTGAACTTCAAGAAATAAAGCAGCAGCTTTGGAAATTTAGCTCTGCATACATCACAAAATGGTTTTAACTTTTCGGTTCTGTATCCAATCTGAAACCAAGAATGATGGAACCTGTTAGTGCGCTGTTAGGTGACAATTCATTCGACTGGTTTGAGGTCTGAATTAATGTCATCAGTGTCCTTGTTTCTAGTCAAGGCCTCTCCTAAAAACTCAATGGGATTATAATTCTTCCATTATTTCAATAAAGAGATAGCCCACATATCCTGTCATCAAATAATTCTGCAAATGTGGCCTGGTGTCTTTAATCCACTGGAAGTGAATGCTTGATCTGAAGAAGGAAACTGTCACTTAGCTCATGCTACGGTTTTTGGTCTCAACATCTGCAATATGTATTGGTTGAATTCAAAATGTGTCATGAGATCAGCAAATGAGAAAAATGAAGCGCTAAATCATGCCAAACCAATTTCATCACCCTGGGCCAAATAAGATGCATGAAGTCCAAAAGAAGATGAGCGCTCTGGCAAGTCAATTGTCTATTGGATCAATTATGACCATAGGAGTACAAATTACAATAGACATCTCAGGTGCTTGGGCACTCCATCATATGTATCAAATAGTATGTATGCAAATCTTAGTGGCAAGAAGGTAGGTGCTTTACAAAAGGAGTTGTCTATCTCATTAAGCAGCATCATAAGAAAACAATAGACCTCTCACATTCTAGGGGGCATTTCTAGAAGAGCCACATCTCCTCATACTAACAATACCATGACCAAGCCTCCATATAAATAGGCAAGGAACAATACCATGAAGCAAAGTATTAGCACCATCATCAAGCAAGCTGATCCAAGACATGAATATAACCATCAACACCACATCCTAGCAGCTAGGAGCATGTCATCACCATCAATCAACACCAAGGAATATACCACCACTATCCATTGCATGTGACCATGAAGAAAGCAACCAAGACACCTAATCCAATCAACATCTTGGTGAAGTAAGAGTATCCTCAATCATTACTATGACTAACCAAGATGGACCATTCTAACTGTTAGAAATAGGGAAAATAGAAAAACAATGTACTTTTAAATTTTTTCTATCAACTAGATCAGCATAAAAGATAAACAAATCTGAAACAAACAATATTTCTGAGTACAAAATAAACTAGCTTACCTCCAGAATCAAATGAGAGGTGTACCTGTCACATGTATAGATGTATGCCTCTGTAAGTATGCTCAGATGAAGTTTAGGTTCATAGATCAAACCTCTAGGGTTTGATCTCTGTCAAAAGAACTGTGGGACAGTTTTTCCATTGATAGTAAAACCCCAATGGAAACAACAATAATCCAAAGTCATAATAGCAAATAACCCCAATAGGAAACCCTCCAATAAACAAACACAAACTCAGATCTGAAATACAAGTGGCTCCATAAGCAAACAAACTCAGATCTGAAGATACAAGAGGCTCCATAAACAAACAAACTCAGATCTGAAATATAAGTGGCTCCATAAGCAAACAAACTCAGATCTGAAGATACAAGAGGCTCCATAAGCAAACACAAGACTCAGATCTGAATATAAGAGTCAAACCCTCCATACAAATCTGGACAGCAATAGGGCAAACCCTCCATAGGCATTTCTTCACTTAGAAAACTGGACAGCAAGAGGGAAAAACTCCACATAGTGACCTCTGCACACCACACGGTAGCCAGAAGGTAGCCCTACCAGCAAAGGGGAGGGCCCAGATAGAGGTTGCGATACCTCCACACAAGTCCATGGCCCAAAGGAAGGATCCGACACCCACAGAACAGGCCCGACAGCTGTAGGGAGGCAGCTCTGTGCAGGAGATCAGGTCGGGCAGCCCTAGAAGGCAAGTCCGACAGCTCTAGTAGACATCTCCCAGTTCAGAAGAGGCAGATACAACATACACACATCAACAAATCCTATGAAGAAGCTTCCAGCCAACTAGATCTGCAACTGATAACAAAAGAGAGGCCGCACCAACAAGGGAGAAGTGTCACTGAGGTAGCCGCAGCAAGGAGAGAGGGGAGCTGAGAGAGTGAGTGTAAGTCACAAAATACAAAGGGTAGGGTCTAATTTATAGTTAGGGAGAGGGGTTAAGGTAATTAGAATTGTATTTAATTATTGACATTTAATTAATATAAATATTAATTAATATGTCAATTAATATTTAATAAAACCCTAATCACATAAATAAAACCCCAATCCCATAAATAAAATCTCCATCACATAAAACAAGATCCCCATCACATAAAACAAGAGTGAAGGCAAACAACAAAGGGTTACCCTTTAAGACAAAGTCAAGGGGAGTTACATAATGGCAAAACATGTCCACATGAGTCTCATAGTGACCTATAAACTTTATCATCACTGCATAAGGGGGTACATCAACAATGTGATCAGGTCCATATTCATAGACACTCCTAGATACATCCCAGGAGAGAAGAAGAGGATCACACATCAACACATCTTGGTATTACACCAAGATCTACCCGGTCAGGCACCAGGTTGCCCCAGAACACATCTGGGGGCCCTCAAACACATCTAGGGTCTTATCCACCAAGGTACAAGACCAAGGATCAACCCATGCATTAAGCAAGGGTTCCTTGGAACATGTCCAGGGGCCCTAGACACATCTAGGGACTTATCTCAACCACCAAGGAATATATCCAAGGATCAATCTTTATATAAAGATTGAGATTTGCAATACTCTTGGTGAACCCAAGACTTTGTAGAGAAACTGTCAATTCTACCATACCAAGCTCTCGGAGCTTGCTACAATCTATGAGATTCTTTCCCATGGATAGCCTCTTGTTCAACTTCATCGTTAAGAAAATCAATCTTAACATCTATCTGGTGAAGTTTTCTAAATCAAAAACTACGGCAAGAGAGATAAAGATCCTGATGGAAATAAGGATATCGTCATAGATAATCCCTTCTTTCTGAGAGAAGTCACGAGTCACAAATTCAACCTTAATACTGCCATCTGTTGCAGGTCATGGTCTAACTCACATGCAGGGACTGCTCCCTCTGAGTCTCATAAAATGTCTGCATCACTGTATGTGCCAACTGGCTCCCTCCGAATCTCATAAAATCCTATGACTCTGATCTGGTGTCGTATCTCTGCAGGATGTACTTGGTGTTGGTACCAAGTTTAATATGAAGAGCTGAGTCAGACTTTTACCAGGTTATGCTTCTGTCACGTGACCTCACAAACTGCAAGACAAGTAGCCTTATTGAGAAACTAGCTTGGGCTGAAGACACACATGTGCTTTGCAGCCTGCCACCAGCTGAAGTTATCTGGGGCATATTTGTGTATGCAATAATTGTTAGTTCAAGTAACTGTCTTACTAGCTTGATGTCTAAGAAGGACTTCTTTTATAAGAGTTTTGGTTCCTAATCAAAGTTACTTAAAACTGATCAAAAAGGTCTTGACCGCGAACTATAACAGAAAACCAAGGATCCACCAAAAATTAAAGAACACTAACCTCCAGATTCTCCTAACAGGAAATCTCTCTCAACTAACATTGGTCACTCCACCAATAATCCAGACAAGTTTACTTTGGCATCCAAAAATTGCATCCCACAAGTGGACAATAAGATAGTCTTTTACTATCCCCGGCTGAGCCCAATCTTTTAGATTTTTTCTAAACAACATTATGTTAATAACATGTTTATTAAGATTGTTGGCAATTAAATTTCGAGTCAAAGCCTACAGACTCTAAATCTGGAATTAACACCCTGGCATCCATATTAGAAAAGGAAAAATATGACTATCTTCTATTGAGATGTTATTCTCAAACCAAAAAAATGCCATCTGTCAAGAACCATAGAAGAGAGATTGTGGTTGCTTTTCTGGTGGATTTAATTTCATTAAGGATGATTAAAACAAAATGCAAATTCTTAACCATTCAACAGGAGTACATAGATCATCTATTCTCTTCTCCAACCAGAACCATTTGAGGCTAAGTACCCAATGATTGTTTCAGCAGAAAAAACGTATCATGCTCTCCTTAAGCAATCCAAAGAGACCAACTGTGAGGAGCTTCTATAATTTTGTTATTTGAATAATTAAAGGTTTGTTGTTAAGACTTAACTACAACATTTGTATTGATAACATTCAACAATCAGAAGTACATTAAAGATGAGGGCAATAAGTTTAACCAATGGCTGGTGGTATCCTATATCTTTCAATAGATAAGGAAAACAATTGCTATAACTGGTTGTGGAAGTATCTAACAGTAGAGAGTAATTCAAGGTAGAGTCAACCCTTGAATTTGGTGTGTAATCCACTCCATCTCAATGGTGGAGTCATTTAGGTAGGTTGCACAGATTTAAACTATTGAAGATATATTGTTATAAAACAACTTTGACTTGAATTAAATTCATTTATTGCATGAATCTCTGTGCACCTACAGACTAGTGACACAATATCCCTCAGTGCTACAATATCCCTAACAAAATCAACTATTATGACAAAACACAACATTGAATTAAAAGGTTATTTACTAAACCATTCTACCTTTCTTGGATCAGGGGCCCATGCTGCACATAGCACTCCATGTGTCCACCATTAAGCACATAAAGTAGCAACTTAAGACAATAACCACCTTCAGAAAACAAATTAAAAAACTGAAACTAGGTGTCCTTACAAGTACTTTTTCTTTAAAAAAAAGAACAAAGCAACTTGAATTTACTGAACTGTAAACCCTAAGAAGAGGATCTACGCAGGCTCAAGTCTGCAATTCTTGAGCTCCTTTCACGCCCTATGCTCTGATACCATGTTAGAAATAGGGAAAATAGAAAAACAATGTACTTTTCAAATTTTTCTATCAACTAGATCAACATAGAAGATAAACAGATCTGAAACAAACAATATTTCTGGGTACAAAATAAACTTACCTCTATAATCAAATGAGAGGTGTACCTGTCACATGTATAGATGTATGCCTCTGTAAGTATGCTCAGATGAAGTTTTGGTTCATAGATCAAACCTCTAAGGTTTGATCTCTGACAAAAGAACTATGGGACATGTTGTCCACCAGTTTGCACAAGCTGGATTTCCTGATGAGCCGCCAAAGATTGAGCAGTCAGTGCTCATTTGATAGAGTTCAGAGTTCAGCGGGTCTTTCAAAAGATAGAGTTCAGTGTTTTATTGGGACTCGACCCCACTAGCTTAGATGGCGCATCCTAAAGGGATGGCGCACATCCCAAAGCTCTCACGCACCTCACACTCCCACTTCAACTCCCACTCCACCTTACTCGTCCTCACATCACTCCACTACACCCACCCTTCACCCTACATCACTACCCATCCACTCCACTCCACTCCACACATCTACCTATCCACGCATGCGCCACTCCCCTTCACTCTAGCGCATCTCCTCCTTAGCTCACGCATCCCTCCTTTGGAATTGTCACCTCTCTTGCTATTTAAGCAAGCATACCCCTCCTCCATTCTAGAGTTCAGTTTTGGACAAGCTTGTGTATCATTGTTGTAACTTTCTCATGCTATTGGAATAATAAAAGACTTTGGAGCTCATCTATGGTGTGTGGTACTATGTGTGGATGAATGTTGGACTTACATGAGGCGATGTTACATTGATATTTTGCATTTGTCTATTGTTTACTTGGCTGATCATGGGGATATTATTATCTAATTGGAGTGAGTTATTTAGTTTGTTTACTGCTTAATTCACTTGTCTATCTATTTTGAATACTTCATTGCATGTTTTGTTTCTGTTCAAACTAATATGCTCTTGAGGTTTTCTGTGTAGAAAAACACCAAGTATACAGGCATTTGCAAGTATTTTGTATTGCATGCAGGATCTTGTTCTTGGAGAGGCAAAGGAGCTTGGTTGCATCCGTTGTTTGTCCAAGGAGTTCTAAAAGAAGACATTCTCCCTCTTCCTCAGATCAAAGGGACCCCATAGCCCAAGTGTTCCATGCTCAAGCATAAACTCCGGAAAATTCATAAAATTCTTCCCCTTCTCTATTTCTTTGGTTGCATGTTGCTTAGATCAGTTTTAAAGTTAAATTTTAATATCTAAGGCTGCATGCTTTCATTTTCTAGATCTAGTTGCAATTCTTTCTAATTAAAGAAGTAGATCTAGGCTATTTTCTTGCAATTTCTAGGCTATTTTCATCTAGATCTTAGACTAGTTAATTGCTTTGTTCCGCATTTAAAATCAAGCTAGCTAGTTGTCCCATGCTTGCTGTTTTAGGAAAGCAAACATAAACAACTAGAAGAGCCCAGGTTAGGTTCATGCAAAGTGTCGAAAAAGTCTCAAAAAATTGTCTCTTTGCTTTAGAAAATTTTCGTAAAATTTTGAGTAAATTTTCCAAGTTCGAATCAGTCTTTTAAATTGATTTCTATCATCTTCTAACTAATTTTGCTTGCTGGTCTTTAGCAGGTCCATCCAAAAACAATGGGAGATTCCGTCGAATTTGGCGAAATCAAGGCTTTCGGGGCACCCGAGGAGCTTTCTACTTCATCAAAGAAGTTTTTCTCCTGTTTTTCTTGTAATACATATAGATCCAAAACCTATAAGGATCCAGTTTTTCAAGGAGAAACTCAAAGAGAACTTTGTTCTCATTGTAATAGATGCAATAAAAGCGGGCCCTTTTTGTGCCCAGTTTCTCCATCCCCATTAGGGGATTTGCGTGTCTTGGTTTGGCTTTCTTTCTGTTGATGCATGTTTAAATCTTTTTATCTCAAACACACATACAAGTTAAGCGAATCTAACACACATAACACTCACATTTCACATGCATGTTAATTAAAGGAACTTTCAATCTTTTATGCATGTTTAGTTCAGAGTTCTTGGTTTACTATCAACAATAAGTCTTGCAATCTTTCAATTTCCAAGTATTTTGCAATTTCTCTTTTCAGTTACAAAGCAGGGTACAAATTTTATCTCTTTCAAGTGTTGCAAAGATCTTTCAGTTTCCAAGTATCTTTTGCAAAGTTCTCTTTACAAAGCATGTTGCAATTTTTATTTCTTTCAAGTCTTGCAAAGTCAGTAAACCTTGTTTGTAGTCTAATTAGGGAAATCCTACAAGAAATCTTCGCTTTAGTGGAAACGTAAGAGGATTTGTGAGGTTATTTGGCGGGAACTTTGAGATCTAGGTTCTCCTTGTCGGATCCCCCCACACTTTCTTGAGCTTGTGTGTCAAATCAGAGGGTTTCCCTGTTGGATCTGCGACATTGCTCAACCTCCACTTTAGGGACCTTTTCTAAGGACCAAATCTAGTTTAGACGAACATTTACTTTTTCATGCAAATAAAATTCTTTCATTAACTTAACTTTAATTTACCTTAATAAAACACTCGACCAACAATTGCCCATGACTCCTTTTAAGGCACTGGTACAACTGATCTATCTTTATATATGTGAACAATCTTTACATTCATGCAATTGTCTAATTTACATTGTTAAATCTTGCAGATCTTGTATCCTTTTCAATATATGCATGCTTATGGACAAATGGTTTATTGATTATCTCAAGCGATGATGAATGTTAATTGTTGAATGTATTTGTTTTATTAAAACAATAAACTCGTAGAAGTAGTTCTTTTTGCTTTCTTAGTTTAAAGAGTTTTAGATTATTTTCATAGGGACTACCCCCCTTGGCTTTGCTAGGAGTTGGCCTAGACGGAGGAGTTGAGGATTAGGTGACAACACCTTGACTCGAAACTTCCCCCCAAGGACACACCAAGTGGATTGAAGGTTTCTTCCACGTTATCCCAGGTGTGTATAAGGCGACAACATGACAATTTTGCCATGGATAGTAAAACCCCAATGGAAACAACAATAATCCAAAGTCATAATAACAAATAACCCCAATATGAAGTCCTCCAATAAACAAACACAAACTCAGATCTGAAATACAAGTGGCTCCATAAGCAAACAAAGTCAGATCTGAAATATAAGTGGCTCCATAAGCAAACAAACTCAGATCTGAAGATACAAGAGGCTCCATAAGCAAACAAACTCAGATCTGAAATATAAGTGGCTCCATAAGCAAACAAACTCAGATCTGAAGATATAAGAGGCTCCATAAACAAACAAACCCAGATCTGAAATATAAGTGGCTCCATAAGCAAACAAACTCAGATATGAAATATAAGTGGCTCCATAAACAAACAAACTTAGATTTGAAGATACAAGAGGCTCCATAAACAAACAAACCCAGATCTGAAATATAAGTGGCCCCATAAGCAAACAAACTCAGATCTGAAATATAAGTGGATCCATAAGCAAACAAACTCAGATCTGAAGATACAAGAGGCTCCATAAGCAAACACAAGACTCAAATATGAATATAAGAGTCAAACCCTCCATACAAAGCTGGACAGCAATAGGGCAAACCCTCCATAGGCATTTCTTCACTTAGAAAACTGGACAACAAGAGGGAAAAACTCCACACAGTGACCTCTGCACACCACACGGCAGCCAGAAGGTAGCCCTACCAGCAAAGGAGAGGGCCCAGATAGAGGTTGCGACACCTCCACACAAGTCCGTGGCCCAAAGGAAGGATTCGACACCCACAAAACAGGCCCCGACAGCTGAAGGGAGGCAACTCTATGCAAGAGATTAGGTCCGGTAGCCCTAGAAGGCAAGTCCAACAGCTCTAGTAGACACCTCCCAGTTTAGAAGAGGCAGATCCAGCATACACACATCAACAAATCCTATGAAGAAGCTTCCAACCAACTAGATTTGCAACTGATAACAAAAGAGAGGATGCACCAACAAGGGAGAAGTGTCACTGAGGTAGCTGCAACAAGGAGAGAGGGGAGATGAGAGAGCGAGTGTAAGTTACAAAATACAAAGGGTAGGGTCTAATTTATAGTTAGGGAGAGGGGTTAGGGTAATTAGAATTATATTTAATTATTGACATTTAATTAATATAAATATTAATTAATATGTCAATTAATATTTAATAAAACCCTAATCCCATAAATAAAAT
>ML787164.1:186942-204691 GCA_009831015.1 Picea engelmannii
AGCCATACAACTTCAGTACATGCTAAACATGCTGCCATATATTCTGCCTCAGTTGTACTGAGGGTAACATTGGTTTGCTTCCTGCTAAACCATGAGATCATACCTGATCCCAAACTAAAACAACATCCTGAAGTACTCTTACGATCTATGACACTACCAGCTCAATCTGAATCAGAGTATCTCTGTAGTCTGAACTCACAATCTGCATCATACTTGATACCATACTCAATGGTACCTTTCAAGTATCTCATCACATATTTTGCTGCGATCAAATGTACATGTCTGGGTTCAACCATATACTGAATTAAAGTGTTTACAACAAAACATATGTCTACCCTTGTATTCGTTAAATACATCAACGAACCAATCATTTTCCTATACAAAGTGGCATCCACTATCTCTGATGAAGTATCACATAATAACTTTGGATTTGTTGTCATAGGTGTAGTCTGTTGAAATAATGTAACTGCAAAGAGTATTCTATTTATTATTGATGTATTATTCATTAGATCAATCCCCTTTTGCAGATTGATCATATCGGGTATTGTAAATGCCCAAATCCCCTTTTGCGGATTGGTCAAACCCTAATTGTAATAGGCTAAATGAGAAGTCGGCCCTGCCAGTGAAAAGACACCTCAGTTCAACACCTGCTAGATCGTATAAATAAGAGAGGCCAGCGCCTCATTTGTTCACTCACTCACTTGTTCATTAGAGCGCAAGTTTGAAGCTGTAGTTGGAGAAGAAGGAAGAGAGAGAGAGGCACATTCTTGGGAGAGGACTTTCTGTATTGTTTGAGTTATCTCTTGGCATTGTATTGGCTATCTATATTAAGGAAGTTTTTGCTGGGTTTTCTCCCTCATGAGGGTTTCCCAGGATAAATGATGTGTCTCTTGTGATTGTGTATTTCTCAGTGATCCTATCTATGCTATGGTTATCTAGTGAATTGAAAAGAAACCTAATAATATATTAAACCTTAACATAGTCATGGATTTACAATCCATCATTCCAAATCTCTTTAGAATTACCACAACATATTTTCCTTGACTAAGACAAATCTCACCTGGATTCTGCCACACTTCCAGACCTAGGAAATAGTGCATCTGACCCAGATCTTTCATTTCGAATTTTGAAGCAAGCTTCTTCTTGCAATCAATGATGCGCTTTTCATTTCCTGATAGAAACAGATCATCCATAGACAATAGTAAGATCACATGATCATCATTCTCAATCTTATAGTAGAGACTGGAATCTGCTTTACTCTTGATAAAGCCCAAGCTCATCAGGAAATTATCAATTCTTCCATACCATGTCCTGGGTGCTTGCTTCAAGCCATACAAGGCTTTCTTTAATCTGCACACATGTGTTTGACTGTCATGTGTCTCAAATCCTCGTGGCTGCTCCACATACACTTCCTCTTCTATCGCACCATTCAGAAAAGCAGTTTTTATATCCATCTGTTGTAGTTTCCATCCCATCTTTGCAGCTATAGCCATAGTAGCTCTAATGGAAGTGTATCTTGCCACAGGAGCAAAGGTTTCTTCGTAATCTATTCCCTCTTTCTGAGAGAACCCACGAGCTACAAACCTTGCTTTGTATTTCTCCATACTACCATCCACAACATGTTTGATTTTGTATAACCATTTAAATGTTACCACAGATTTTTCTTTTGGTCTCAAAACTATGTCCCAAACATCGTTTTTCATAATTGATTGATATTCTTCAATTGTGGCATCCTGCCACACTTTCTTCTCAGCGACTTCTTCATAGCTGGAAGGTTCTGCATCAATGATGTTAGACACAAGTGCAACATAGTTGGAATATAATCGAGGTATTTTACTTTCTCTGAAAGTCTTATTTGGGGCACCATACCTTTCTGCATCTTGAATGAGTTCACGAGCCCAACCTAGTTTTCTCTGATATGTAATCACTTTTGTGGGTGAATTAGCAGGGTTTTGAGGCTCCATCATATCATGATTCTCAGGTACATGCTCTTCTTCTTCTGTATCTGGTACTTTAGAAGCTGTAGGTTCCTCATCATGTACCTCATCTACATGATTTCTTTTTGATTTGCAGAAAGCTACATCTTCATCAAAGATAACATCTTTGTTGATCTCAATCTTTTTGTATCCAGGGACATATATTCTATATGCCTTTGATGTTTCGCTGTATCCGACAAATATACCCTTCTTACCTGAAGGATCCAAATTTGTCCTTATGTCCTTGGGAATATAAATATACACTGGACAACCAAATATCCTTAGGTGACTAACCTCTAGAACTTTTCCAGAAAACACTTCTTCTGGAGTTTTATTTTCAGGAACTTTATGAGGACTTCTGTTCTGTACATATACAACAGTCCTTGCTGCTTCTGCCCAAAGGTATATTGATAAGTCATGATCATGAATCATGGCTTTAACTGCTTCCATAAATGATCGGTTCTTTCTTTCTGCAACACCATTTTGCTAAGGATTGTATGGAGTAGAAAGCTCCCTCTTAATCCCAACTTCTCTACAAAATTCCTTGAATTCACCAGATGTGAATTCTCCTCCGTTATCAGATCTTAAAACCTTTATTTTTCTCTCAGAAAGATTTTCAACAAGAGCTCTAAATTCCTTAAACTTACTAAAGACTTCATCTTTATTCTTTAAGAAATAAATCCAAGTTTTGCGAGAAAAGTGATCAATAAAAGAAACATAGTAAACATACCCGCAGAGTGAAGTGGCTGATATAGGTCCACACACATCTGAATGAATTAGATTCAGAACTCCTTTTGCTTTACTGTCACTTCTTGGAAAAGGATTTTTCATGTTCTTTCCTTGTGCACATCCTTTGCACACACCATCGTGGAACACTTGAATTTCTGGAAGGCCTTTCACCATCTTGCAGACAACTGGCAAGGCTTTATAGTGAGTATGAGCGAACCTTCTATGCCACAGTTCACATGGGTTTATAGTATTTTGTACTAAGGCTTGATTTGCCTTTCCTTTTAACTTATAACCCATCTTCATGTATACCAATTGTAATATCATCATCAATATTCTTTCCTCTCGTCCACATAAGAACTTGGCCATCGACAAAAGCTACTCGGAATCCTTTCTCTTCCAATCCTGAAATAGATAGGAGGTTCTTTTGCAGACCAGGTGTTGCCGCCTTATACACACCTGGGAGACGTGGAATAAATCTTCAATCCACTCGGTGTGTCCTTGGGGGCAAGTGAGAGTTAAGGTGCTGTCACCTAATCCTCAACTCCTCCGTCTAGGCCAACTCCTAGCGAAGCCAAGGGGGGTAGTCCCTAGCAAATATACTATGGCTTGAACTAAGCTAAGTACATGAAAACAAATCTAGGAGTTTATTCTTTCATTCAACAATCAACCATAAATTGAAATACATATGAACAAATCATTCATCCACGATATAACATCAAGCATATACTTGCATAAAAATGATACTTAGGTACGTTTGTTATATGCAAGTAAATTTAAAATTGTTTCAAAGGAGATAACCAATATATAAAAGGAAGCCGGTGGCTTTGCTGAATGTGAAAATTGAGACCAGTGCCTTAAAGTGAATCATGGGCAATGTAGTTTGTGTGTTTTATTAAGATAAATTGATGTTGAATTAGTGAAATGGTTTGGGCCTCCTTAGAGGCATATACTCCGGCTTTGGAGGGATTGAGTGAAAAAACTCATAAATTATAAATTGCCTGAAAACGACAAAATATAATTAGTAAGTAAAAACAACACTCCAGAGTATAACTCACGCTTAGGACTTAGGGTGGCTAAGACCTTTTACAAGTTCATCATGCAACATCTCTTATTACAATTTTTTATGGAAATGTAAAAAAGAAAAAGGTTGGTCTTTATGACCGGCTAAACTTCTGAACTCTGAATTTTGAACATGAAAATGTTCAAATTTTGGCGGCTCGCTGGAAGTCCATCCTAGTGCAACTTTGATGGATAACACCAAGTACATATAAAACATTTTCCATTTTCAAATGTTTTCTTGAATCTAAGCTGTAAAAAGCATTCCCTATGCCCTCAATAGGATAGGAAGAGTTATCACCCAGTCTCACCTGATGAGAAGAATCTTTCTTAGTCAGATTTGAAAGAGAGTCTTTAAAACCAACCATGTGCTTGGAGGCACCACTATCCAAAAGCCATGTTTCATCATCATAATTTACTGGATTATTAAGAGCTGCCACCAAAACATACTCTTCATCTGAATCTTCTTTTCTTTCTCTCTTGAAAACAGGGTCATCATCTTCAACAATATGAGCATGATGTCTTTTGTTTTTCCTCCTTTCTTTGACCTCTTTTATGAGAGAACAATCTCTAGCAAGATGTCCCAACTTTTCACAACACATTTGAGTTTAGAATAGTCTCCCTTACCTTTCTCAAATTTTTGAAACTTCTTCTGTGGAGGATGATTTTCCTTCTTTTTCTTTCCTTTCCTGAAATGGGCTGCAAGAGCTTGATCTTCATCATCACTTAGCTTTTCTTCTCTTGCTTCAAGTCTTGCTTCTTTTTGGACACAATCTTCCCACAACCTGCTCAACTTTGTTAACTTACTTCTTGAACAAATTCCTCTTATGAAAGAGTCCCATGACTTCGAAAGTCCATTCAAAGTAGTCATTACTAACTCAGCTTCTTAAACTGAGTCACCGATAGCTATAATTTGTTCATTAATCTGAGAAATTCTTGTAAAGATGGCCTGGATAGATTCAAACTTCTGCATCTTTACATTTTTGAGTTGAGTCCTCAAAGCCATCTTCCTGTTTATGTTCCTTCCTTCATATAGACGAGATAGATCATCAAACATCTCTTTGGGAGTTTTCAAGGATGATACATGAGGAATACGATGGTCTTTTATAGAATATGCAATTATTCTTTTTGCCCTTATCAGATTCTTCCTATACTTACCTTTAGCTTCTTCTTCCTCATGTTCTGCAACCTCTTCCATAACATAATATGATAAGTCATTTTCTTCCAGAACAAGGGATATTCTGTACTTCCATGCTCTGAAGTTATCAGGTCTCTCAAGTTTCTCATCAAGCTTAGTGCCCTAAATTGCCGTTTTAGGATTGTATGACAACTGTATAACAACTGTCATACCACCACCCTAAGCAACCCCCCTAAGTTGGCCACTCCAACCGCCCTAAGCAGCCCTCTTAAGCAACCTCCCTAAGCTAGCCACTACAACCGCCCTAAGCAACCCTCTTAGAGGTGCTATGAGGTTGACACATGGCATATGGTTGTCTTGGCATAAGGTTGACACTTGTCATGCGTTTGATGCTTGACATAAAGTTAACACTATATCAAAACTTTATTTACATGGTTAGTTACTATAGGGAAAATAGCTTCCAAAGCTATATAATTCAACAGTCTTTATGCAAGCTTTACCAGAGTCCAAACCAGAACCGGAAGATGGTTTTGCAGGACAAGCTCAAGAGCATTCAGATGCTCGATTCTGAGTCGATTACATCATTCCTTTGCAGATTCACTCAGATCAGAGATGAGCTTGTAGTCGTCGAAGAGATAGTGGACCCAGACTTTATGGTGAGGACAACTTTAAACAACTTTACCAAACCATGGGGTTCGTTTGTTCGAGACATTGTTGCCCGGGAGGTTATGCCTACTTGGGAGAGGCTTTGGGATGGTTTCGTACAAGAGGAGACGAGATGCATCTCAGAGTCTTCAAGACAGCAGTGGATTTCTCAGGGTGATGAGGACCTTGCTCTGTGGACTAAGGGAAAGAAGAAGACCGACAGAGGTGCTAGACATGGTCCCAAGGGAGGGGCCAAACCACAACAGAGTGGCGGTGGGCAAGAGAGACATGTGGAGAGTGAGATGCTTTGCTTGTGGAGAGATGGGTCACTATGCAGGATAGTGTCCCAAGAAGAAGAAGAAGAAGCAGTAGGATGATACTGCAGCGACAAGAGAGGAGGTTGAGTACGCAACTCAATTTGCGAGGGAGTGTACGTTCGTCAGTTGTTGTTCAGTTGGTGCACCATCCAGCGTCAGGTGGTGTGACAGAGTTGAGGAGGACCTATTGACTCGGAGTAGTGATTTAGAGGGAGATCAAACTCAGTTTTCGAGGACACCATCTTCAGGGGTGATTGGTCCACCCGGGACACCTTCAGTTTCAGAGTTGTTGAGACAGAGGGTTGGTGCAGGGGCTTCAAAGCATCATAGATTGACGAGAAGGAGCAACAGGGCACCACAGAGGCTTGAGCCTCACTTGGCTACGGAGACGCGCAGATTAGGTTCTGGATCCACTTCAGGTGGAAGTCACTTGGTGAGAGGCCAAGTTGAGGATCTTGGTGAGATGCCAAGATCCATATACTCTTGGTGAGATGCCAAGAGGGGGAGACTCTTGGTGAGAAGCCAAGAGAGTGACTCTTGGTGAGATGCCAAGAGTAGTGACCGTTGGCGATATTCCAGGAGGTAGAAATCCTTGGTGGGAGACCAAGGTTGAGATCTTTGGTATGATACTGAGATCTAGGTGATCTTGGATAGGTGGAGATGCACTTCCATCTATAGATCACGCAGGTTGAGCAGATTTGTGTCAGAGACCACTTTTGATGATCAGGGTACAACCATACTCACCGAGTATTTGCCAGTAGGCAACCATGTCCACTATAGGGATGAGATTGGGGGTGAATGGCACTTTCCTCGGTAAGAGGGAGTGTTGAGATTTGGGTACCTTGGAAAGTGGTCCCCCCTTGTGGTTGCGAGTCTCTAAACACAAAGGGGGAGACTATTACGCTCATTACTTTACTTTATGTTCTAATTTCACTTTGACTTAGGAGTTTAAGTTAAAAGTGAAATATGTCACTTAAGTCATTAAAGTGACATTTAATTCACTTTGTGGGTGAGTTAAAGGACATAGAGCAAACTAAGGAAAGTGGGTTTCCTAAGTGAGATTTTTGAATTAAATCTCACCCATTGATTAGACATGGCTAGATTGGATCTTGGCCATTGATCTTTTAGGGTTTGGCCAATGAGAGGTTAAAGGAGGGAATAGGGCAAAGATGAGATTCATTCTTCACTTGAGAGGAGAGAAGGAGAAGAGCTCTGGGGTGCATATCTTGAGGAGGAGAAGGCGCATGAGGTCGAGGGTTTGGGAGGAGCTTTAGCTTGGTACTAGTCTACCATGGATTATGGGCTACTTCTTGTGTGAGGGCACATACATCTAGAGAGGGGTGCAATAGCTTGTGGAGGGGCGCATTCTTGGGAGAAGAGGTGCATCAAGCTAAGGAGAGGCGCTCCTGTAGGAGGTTACTTACTTGTTGAGGAGAGGCGCACTCTATGGGTGATGGAGGATGCATGGCAAGGAAGGGCACACTCTATTGTGGAGTTTTTGCTTGAGGAGGGGCGCACTTAAGCCTAGTGCACACCTATCCTTGGAGGGTGGCACTCTTGAGAGGAGGGTGCAAGATCAAGGGAAAGGCAAAGGCAAGGCAAGGGTTCAAAGGCACAGGCAAGGTTAAAGGCAAAGCAAGAGGTCAAGGCACTAACTAAGGAAGAGGGGTGCACCAAGGCAAAGGGCGCCTAGCTTCAAGGGGCTAGTAGGAACATCTTCAAGGGACTCCAAGGCATCCGAGAAGGGTTGCTATATTACCAGGTTCACTTGTATATGTTTTCCGTGTTGTACATTTCGCTTTGAGGCCTTCTATATACATCTACTCCAAACTGGTTTTCCCCATGGGGGTTTTTTCCAGGGTCATGTTGACCAAAAACTTATGTGTCAATTTCATGCATGCTTAGAATTGTTAGATCAACATTTTAGAGTTGTAAAGATCCAAGGAGTGTTATGTGTTTGAGTTTTATTGCATGTGCTAACATTGGATTGTCAAAACACTTGCAAGGCCACCTCAAACAACACATAACGAATGGAAATTATCAGCAGAAAGTTACCTAATTGTTTGCTGTCCTAAAAGGCAGCAAAGGACAGTTTTGGAAGTTCAAACTTAGAGCTAAAATCTGGTCAAAGACAGATCAGATTTAGCAGCCTGATAGTACCTTAGTTCTCTTTAGTACACACATCTTGAGAGACCATAGGAAGGCCCCTCTCTCCACCACAGTTAGACCATAAATATCATTGAAGGATTTGCTCCAAGCACCAAAGTTGAGCCTTGCTAGGAAACCAGTAAGATACGTAATGGACCTCTGAATCTTGTAGAATGCACCCAACCACCTTCAGCTTCCGAGCAAATGAAAGGTACATTAGAATAGGGTAGGAAGAATAAGCTTGATGTTGTGAGCATTAGTTTTCATTTTGCTATGTTCCCTTTGCAATTTTGGCTTGTGCCTTCTTTGTAAAGCCATTTTTGAAGATTTTGTAACTTGAATAAGAACCTTGGATTGTTATGTGGGGTTACAAGATGTGAAGTTTGGATCCATCTCGCCCCAATTTCTCATCTATTATGGCAGTCTTAGCAGGTACATTAGAAATTCTGGAGTTCTCTTTCACCTTGCAACAGTGTGCAAGTCCCCATATGGAGTTAGTTGTTACCACCTAAAATACATATACATTTTGGAGCCATTCTTGTTATCACAATTACAAGATGATGAGGTTGCTAGAGGTAGATTGCCCCTGGATGTGGACTTTGGGAGCACGATTTGAGCATCCTCTTGTTTATCACCATTTCTTTCACATGCTTCGAGGATGCTTATGTTTTTTGAGGCATGTTTGATGGTTGGATTTATTAGGAGATCTCCTCTAAGCCTAGTTGAAATTCTATTGGGAGGATGAAGTTAAAGGTTTGTTTTATGTTAGGTTCTCTATCTTCATCTTGTTCTTGGGTTATTTGATTGCTAGAAATTGCTGGTATAAATTTGTTGTAAAAAGCTTTGTATGAAGGTCAGTGGTGCCCCCAAAGAAGGGCCAAGGTTGAGGTTGTAACCGTCCTTTGTCTTTGTTGTTTTATCATTGATCAAATAAAGATTTGCTGCTGTCATTTCATTGAGAGGTTGCTGCTGTCTTTTCTACTCGTGGTAAACTCATCCTTGCAGTTCATATTTTGTATCTGTTGTTAGGAGCATGTTTGGAAGGGTCTGTTACAACAAAATTTAGCACCCCCATATGATGTAAAGTTCCAAGCATTGAGGGGCTAGTCTTGTGCAACATAGGAAGGCTACCCATTGTCACCACAATAGCTCTTCCTCTCACTTTTGGTTGGCTCTTTTCCAACTCAAGGGGGGATTCCCTAAAGATAGGATTGCTAAGGTTATAGAGTGGAGGCACAAGGTGATATAGTGAAGAGTAAGCGTAAGCAAAATGAATGGTAGTAGTATAAGTGGAAGAATGAATGGTGTGAGAATGAAAGATGAAGGAAAACCCAAAGACCAAGTGCCTAATCAAGCCTTGGGAAAATGGAGTCAAGGAAGCATAGATCAAAGGGGGTGAGTGCATGAAGATGTAAGGCAATAAGGGCTGCTATGCATGCCACAAATCAGCCTTAACTTGATGAAATTTATAGCAGAAAATTACCTTGGAAGGTTAGGGATGCCATTCTAAATATAGCTATGAAGGTGATGTGATATCATGCTAGCAGCAACTAGGTTTATTGGGTGTAAGCTTAACATGACAACAACAAGAATAAGAGGGATTATCTCCGCACGTTACATTGTCGAAATGAAACATGGTTCATTACAAGGCCTTCATAACTAAATGACAAAGGTTTCCTACAATAAAAATCAACACATGAAAAATAAATTACACACATGAAAGCCTCACATAAACAAGACATTATATCTCCAATTTCCATCAAGCTCCAAGTAATATGATGTACAAATGAAGTCCAAGGGGAGAGCTCCTCTATCCCCAATGTTTCAACAACCATTACAATGGGAGAAAGCTCCTCTTTACAGAGGGAGTCTCTTCTCTCCTACAATAAACAAATATTACTTTCTAACTAACTCCATGACGAGCCAAAGAAATAATATAAAATTGGAGTAGTGAGATCCCTCCTCAATTCATGGTTGACCATGTCACAATATGTGGACACAAGCCTCTCCAAGAGAACTCACCCTCATCCAAAAATAGGAAGATTGATACAATGGAGATCTCCAAGAGAGGGCGTATAACTAAATAGGCATGATAACCAAGTCAACATGCTATAGGTCCACATAGAATGTGTTCTCCAAGATTTATGCATGCAAAAATATAATAAAATAACTTCAACATAGGAGGATGTGCTCCAAGGTCCACCTAGAAGAGCTCACTAAGTGTGCCCTCCAAGATGCATGAATGATAAAACAATAAAGTAATCCTCCTATGAGAATGCTCCACAACAACCATCCAAAAATAGCAAGTGGTCTACAAGATGCATGCAACTTGTTATCGTGGGATTTGTCGTTGTGCAAAGCCCAACACAAGATCACCAAATCTTGCATAACTAAAGGAAATCCTACCACTGTCACCTTAATAAGAAATCTCCACGTTTTAGTGATGGAGGAGGTGTTGATGTTTTGGTAGTTGTGGGAGGTATTTTCCTTCGAGACAACCTTTCTTAGAAGAGAAGAAGATTCCAAAAGTCAAAGGAAGACCATTGAATAGTGGAAGAACACCTCGGAAGAGAAGTCGGCCCACAAGGAAAGAATAAAGCGGAATTAGAACCTCTAGGAAGAGAAGTCGGCCCACAGGAAAAGATAAAGGGGAAATAGAATTTCCCAGAGAAGAAGTTGACCCTAGCTAAAGTGACTTGAAGACTATAAATAGAGAGATGTCTTGCCCATTTGGACACACACACTCACTCATCTCTCACTCAAGAAGAAGGCGCTAATATGAGGCAAGGAGAAAACACAACACTGCAACATTTGAGGTTCTTGGTTATTCTTGGTGGTGGTTTCTCTTGTGTGCTCTCTCTGGGAAGAGGTGCGCTATCTTGTATGGTGATGGTGCTGCAGTGATTTGTCTAGCTAGCTCTATCTTGTGCGCTAGCCTTGTATTAGGGTTTCTTCATTATCTGTTGCTCTTGAGAGCCTATGCATGGTTGGATTATATTATTGATGGAATCTATCTAAGAAAGGTTGGCTGGGTTTTTCCTTGGGTTTGGGGTTTTCCCAGGATAACTCTCTGTGTCTTCTTGTGCTTGTTTATGCTGCTCATATTTTCAGTATATGGTATATGATTATTAATGTAAAAGAAGATATAAGTACACTGGTAATCCTAATGCTCTAAAAATTATAAAAATCTAACATGGTTTCAGAGCTGGTTACCTTCAAGACAGTCTAACAACTGGAAGGAAAGATCTTAAGATTTGCAGCTGCACAATCCTCTTGTCAAGCTCGTTGAGCACTTCTTCCAAGTCGTTGGGACTAATTCCACTTCAGAGCAACTCACTTAACCCTAGCACACTTACTGCAACTTGCTTAACCCAGATCGCAGTTTGGTGAAGTTTGAAATTTTGCAAATTTTCATATCTAGGATTTCTACCAGCGAAAATGATTACCAGTATGAGAGTTGAGGATAGGCTGGATGGAGCAGACAACTTCAGATCGTGGAAGCATAGTGTACTTCTCATTCTAGAATAGAATGAGCTATTGGATCATGTCAAGCAAGTCCTCCCAGAACCAAAAGAAGAAGACGCCAAGGCAAAGTTCAAGAAGAATGAAATCAAGTCCAAAAGGATCTTGATAGATTCAATCAAGGATCACTTGATCCCCAATGTATCAGAATTGAAGACACCAAAGGAAATGTTTGATGCCCTAACCAGACTATATGAAAGCAAGAACACCAGCAGGAAGCTAACTCTAAGGCATCAACTCAGAAACATGATGATGAACAAGTCAGAAACAATTTCAAATTACTTCATGAGAATTTCGCAGATCAAGGACCAATTAGCCGCTATTGGTGATTCAGTGGGCGATGCAAAGCTTGTGATTACTACATTTAATGGTTTTCCATCTTCTTGGGTCCCATTTGTTCAAGGAATTTGCGCAAGAAGTAAATTGCCCAAATTTGACAAGTTGTGGACAGACTGTACCCAAGAAGAATCTAGATTGATATCCAAATCATAGACGACTAATGATGAAGAAAACCAAGCTCTTGCCGCTCATGTGAGGAAAATGAAAGAAAGGAGAGATTCCAATCCGAAGAAAACTAGAAGACCACACCATAAGAAGGATATATCTAAAATCAGATGTTACACCTGTAAGAAGTTGGGACATTATGCCTTTCAATGTCCTCGTGGAAAAGGAAAGAGAAAGCATCATGCACGTGCAACATATATGGAAGAGTTCACACCTGAGAAGAAGACAAAGGAATCAAAGGATGAAGAATATGTATTTGTCTCAGCCCTCACAGGTAGTATCAGTCAAGGAAGTGATATCTGGCTCGTGGATAGTGGTGCTTCCAAGCACATGACTGGGTTCAGAAGTTCCCTTACGAAATTGACAGAGAAGAGTTCATCCCTTCAGGTGGAACTTGGGGATGATTCCAGACACGCAGTCAAAGGAGTAGAAGCCTCCTACTAGCTTGATTTAGGTAACTCTATCTCAATTAAAGATGTATTGCTTGTACAAGGCTTGAAGAAGAATCTTCTTTCTATTTCTGCTTTAGAAGATAAAGGTTTCAAGGTAGCTTTTGTGGATGGCCAAGTTCTTCTATGGCCCAAGAGTTCAAGCATAGACTTTGCTACCGTGATTGGTGTCCGAGAGGGAGGATTGTACAAATTGAAAGGACATCAAGAACAAGCCCTTGTACACAACAGTACTAGCCCCAATGAGCTATGGCATCGAAGGTTTGCTCACCTAAATTACAGAGCAGTACCTGTTCTGAGCAAGATGGTTACAGGTCTACCAGATATGTAGGTAGAACATGACGGAGTTTGCAAAGGATGCGCACTTGGCAAGAATGCCAAGGGAAGATTTTCAAGCAGTGACAATAGATCCAAGGGGATCTTGGACATCAGACATTCAGATGTATGCGGACAAATGACGATACCCTCTCTAGGTAATTTTTTGTACTACGTCATTTTCATTGATGATTACTCACGTAAGACATGGATCTATTTCTTGAAAGCAAAAGATGAAGTGTTTACCAAGTTTCAAGAATTCAAGGCTTTAGTAGAAAATCTCTTTGGAAGTAAGATTAAAATCTTGAGGTTAGATAATGGAGGTGAATACACCTCAAAAGAGTTTAAAGACTTTTGTAGAGAAGCCAGGATTAAGAGGGAGTTGTCAACTCCCTACAACCCCTAGCAGAATGGGGTTGCAGAGAGGAAGAACAGATCAATTGTAGAAGCAACTAAAGCGATGATCCATGAACAAAACTTACCCATGCACCTATGGGCAGAAGCATCCAGTACAATCGTATATGTCCAGAACATAAGTCGTCATAAGATATTGGGGAACAAGACACCAGAAGAAGTATTCACCGGAAAGAAGCTAGAAGTCAGCCACGTGAGAATATTTGGCTGTCCAGGGTACATTCATGTTCCCAAGGAAAAGAGAACAAAGTTGGAGCCTTCAAGAAAGAAGGGCACCTTCGTTGGATACAGTGAGACCTCGAAGGAGTACAAAATATACATTCCCGGACAAAGACAGATTGAGATTAGCTGGGACGTGACATTTGATGAAGATTAAGCCTTCAGAAAATCTAGGGAGTCTCACATGGACAAGGACTGAGAGGAGCAGGAGGCTCCGAGGGATGCAGTAATGGTTGACTCTACTCCACAAGAACTCATTCCAGAAGATCAAAATGAGACAGTAGAGCCAAAGAGACCTGTAGATCCACCCAAAGAAGCTACAGTTACCAGGAAAAGACCAACATGGCTCTAGAACACTTTGTAGGAAGTTGAAGGACATGCAACTCCCAAAGGCTCCTTTATAGAGAGCAAGAGACCACACAAGTTTTCTAGCTATGTGGCACTGATGAGTAAAATCATTGATTTAGAACCTTCCACTTTTGAGGAAGTTGCTAAGCAACAAGTATGGAAGGATGCCATGATGGAAAAGTACCAATCCATCATGAAGAATGATGTGTGGGAAGTGGTTCCGAGACCAGAGGGGAAGTTAGTAGTGACATTCAAGTGGATCTACAAGATCAAGCATGTTGCAGATGGCAGCATAGAGAAGTACAAAGCGAGATTTATGGCTAGAGGGTTCTCCCATAAAGTAGGAGAAGATTATGATGAGACATTTGCTCCAGTAGCAAAGTACACTTCCATCAGTTCGATTATTGCTATTGCTTCCATTATGGGATGGAAATTACACTAGATGGATGTCAAGACTGCTTTCTTGAATGGTGTAATTGAAGAAGAAGTGTACATAGAGCAACCACAAGGTTTTGTGATCCATGGGAAGGAGTCCCATGTTTGCAAATTGAAGAAGGATTTGTACGGGCTTAAACATGCACTCAGGGCATGGTATGCCAGAATAGATAGTTATCTTATGAGCTTGGGGTTTACCAAGAGTGATGTAGATCCCAACCTTTACTACAAGGTTGAAGATAGTTGCCCATTGATTTTGGTCCTATATGTGGATGACCTGTTTCTTACATGGGATGAGAAAATCATAAATGGGTGCAAGTGGAAGCTCGCTTCAGAGTTCAAGATGAAGGATCTGGGTCTGATGCACTATTTCTTGGGATTGGAGGTGTGGCAGAGGCCAGATGAGATTTTTCTTAGCCAAGGAAAATATATAGTTGAGATCCTGCAGAGATTCAGGATGATGGATTGCAAGTCCATGGCCACACCTATGGTTACAAATCTGAAGCTCTTGAGCGATTTATCTTTAGATTTGGTTGATCCCACGATGTACAAACAATTGATCGGATCCTTGATGTACCTGTTTAACACCAGGCCAGATATATGCTTTGCGGTGAACACCTTGAGTCAGTACATGGTTAAACCTAGACATGTACATTGGATAGCAGGAAAGCATGTATTGAGGTATCTGCATGGTACGGTTGGATATGGTCTTAGATGTGTCTTGAATGGTGAAGTAAAGCTGCAAGGTTATGCAAACCTTGACTGGGTGGGGAGTGCAGTGGACTGGAAAAGCACATCAAGATGTTGCTTCAGTTTGGGATTAGGTATGATCTCATGGTTGAGAAGAAAACATACCTCAGTGGCACTTAGTACAACAGAGGCAGAGTATATTGCAACCAGTGTTGCAAGCCGTGAAACAGTGTGGCTTCGAAAGTTGCTTGCAGGGTTATTTGATCTAGAGTTGGAGCCAACTTTGATATATTGTGATAATCAAAGTTGTGTAAGCTTTCAAAGACTTCTGTCTTCCATAATAAGTCGAAGCATATAGAGATCAAATACCATTACATCCGAGACATGGAGTAGAGAGGAGCTGTGGAGCTCCGGTACATATCCACAGATGAGCAGATAGCAGACATTCTCGCCAAGCCTCTGTCTAGAGTGAAGTATGAAGTGAAGTATGAGTACTTCAAAGACAAGCTTGGCGTGATGCAGAATGTTCACCCTCGTTGAGAGGGAGGTGTGATGTTTCTCCTCTAGCAGACTTCCCTTTGGACAAGGGCTTCCTAGATCAGTCATGCAGAGTGACTGAGGGAGTGATATAGTCGTCCTATTCAGTGGATGGGTGTGAATGGGACTACCAGGAGAGGAGAAACATCATAGCATAGTCGTGGAGACTATGGTAGTAGCTTGGTGCTACTAGTTGATTGCTATGTAGTCGTGACAACATGGTAGTAGCTGTGTGCTACTAATTGATTGTTGCATAGTCATGGAGACTACTGGATAGAATGATAGTAGCTTGGTGCTACTAGTTGATTTTTACGTAGTCGTGACAACATGGTAGTAGCTTTGTGCTACTAGTTGATTGCTGGATAACATGGTAGTAGCTTTGTGCTACTAGTTGATTGCTACGTAGTTGTGGAGACTACTGGACAACATGGTAGTAGCTTTGTGCTACTAGTTGATTGCTGTAGAGCATGGTGGTAGCTTTGTGCTACTAGTCGATTGCTGCGTAGTTGCAGAGACTACTGGATTGCATGGTAGTAGCTGTGTGCTACTAGTTGATTGTAGCATAGTCGTAGAGACTATGGAGGAAGTTTTGAGCTACTGATGGCATGGTGGTAGCCTTGGGGCTACTAGATGATTGCAGTATAGTCATTGGACTATAGTGGTAGTCATTGGACTGCTAGAAGAAAACATCTTGGAAGAATACCTCCCTAGCTAAGAGGGAGTGTTGATGTTTTGGTAGTTGCGGGAGGTATTTTGCTCCTAGACAACCTTTCTTAGAAGAGAAGAAGATTCCAGAAGTCAAAGGAAGACCATTGAATAGTGGAAGAACACGTTGGAAGAGAAGTTGGCCCACAAGGAAAGAATAAAGCGGAATCAAAACCTCTAGGAAGAGAAGTCGACCCATAGGAAAAGATAAAGGGGAAATAGAATTTCCCAGAGAAGAAGTCGACCCCAGCTAAAGTGACTTGAAGATTATAAATAGAGAGACGTCTTGCTCATTTGGACACACACACTCACTCATCTCTCACTCAAGAAGAAGGTGCTAATTTGAGCCAAGGAGAAGATGCAACACTGCAACATCTGAGGTTCTTGGTTATTCTTGGTGGTGGTTTCTCTTGTGCACTCTCTCTGGGAAGAGGTGCGCTATCTTGTATGGTGGTGCTGCTGCAACTATTTGGTGAGCTAGCTCTATCTTGTGCGCTAGCCTTGTATTAGGGTTTCTTCATTATCTGTTGCTCTTGAGAGCCTATTCATGGTTGGATTATATTATTGACAGAATCTATCTAAGAAAGGTTGGTTGGGTTTTTCCTCGGGTTTGGGGTTTTTCCAGGATAACTCTCTGTGTCTTCTTGTGCTTGTTTATGCTGCTCATATTTTCAGTATATGGTATATGATTGTTAATGTAAAAGAAGATATAAGTACACTGGTAATCCTAATGCTCTGAAAATTATAAAAATCTAACAGGAGATCCACCACAGGGGAGGCTTCCCCAATTACCTCAAGGGATCAAAGTAGCAAGTTTCTTAGCCAAGCCTACCGCCCCCTCTCTTGATTACCTAATGATAAGTCTAGGTCTGTGAAATGGATGAGGTTGAAAGGTGTTTGAGACCTGCCTGTAGCAAGAACACTTTATAGCATTTATATGATCATTCCAAGTACAAACATGCAATTAAAACCTCGTAAGACACTAGACAGTGATACTTTGCTATAGCTGGTACAAATTTGCAGCAGTGCAACAGTTTACAACAGCAAATATAAGTTTGTAACAACAGCAAATAAAAGAGATCAGAAATGCATCAATTGACAAGGAAAACTTAGCACATACCCAATAGATTAATGTCCAATTGTTCAAAGCAATTTTTGAGCATGTTATACCACCATTAGATCAATGTATGCAGCAAATTTAAGTGTTATCAGGTGGCTGTAGCAAACTTTTGCAACAGCAGCAAGTTTACCAATCAATTAACACGAGTTAGTGTTAGCAAAGTTAGTAGATAGCTTGAGAGATTAAGAGTAAAGATTTTTTTTCTCACTTTCATCACAAGAGAGCTTAAATGATTAGTGCCTTAGGGCTATGGAGTCTTTATAACAACAATGATATCATTTAGAGATGAAACTAGCAAAGATCTAAGAGGGGTAGGGTTTAAACTCTAAGGTGCTAGCACATTAGGGCCTTAGGGTTTAGACCTTGAGGAGAATGGTTTTGCTAGAGTGCAAACACTTTTGGGCTCTAGCAATTTTCCTCCCTTCTTAAGTACTTTAACTAGGTCACAATCAAGAGTCTAGAATCAAACTCCTAAAGTGCTA